>JAAAWM010011602.1:0-89725 GCA_036873465.1 Thinopyrum obtusiflorum
GCATCCGTGGGAGTGCGACGAGCGTGAGACGATGAGCCGGCTGGGGTTAGCGACGGAGTGGTGGCGCAGCCGTCCCGCCGCACAGAGGGGTGCCACGAGGACGCTTGCTGCTCGTTTCCCACCAACCCGGTGGCGGCGGGTGACCGGGAACGACGGGGAGGCCCGTCGACAGGAGCTGCCTGAGCGACGCGGGTGGCCCGGCGCTCAGCGCGGGCTCGACGCGCGTTCGCCATGGATGCGGTGGAGCGATGGAACATGGATCGGCGAAAGGAAAGCTTCGGCGCACCCCTACCTGGTGCACCAAATGTCAGATTTCAGGTTCCGGCAAAACCCTTGAGGTTTGAACTCTGGGGTGCGCACGAAGATCTCTCCTCCCCCTAGCTCACGCCCTCGCCGTGATCTCAAAGCTCAGCGCGTTGAACTCACAAAACAAGAGACACAAGGTTTATACTGGTTTGGGCCACCGATGTGTTGTAATACCCTACTCTAGTGTGGTGTGGTGGATTGCCTCTTGGGCTGAGGATGAACAGTTACAAGGGAAGAACAGCCTCCTGAGGAGAGGTGCTCTTGTGCTTGGAGAGCTTGTGTGGATGAGGATGATCTGAATAGCCCAAGATCAGTTGCCTACTACTGTGGTGGCTAGTCCTATTTATAGAGGCCCTGGTCCTCTTCCTAAATGTAGGCGGGAAGGGATCCAACAACGGCCAAATTTGAAGGGAGACAACTAGTACAAGTTATCCTGACTAAAGGTGGTCTTCGCCTGCCAAAGGCTCTGGTGGTGACGCCGTCTTGGGCTCCACGGTGACCTCCGTCCTGCTGTCCTGCTGGTCTTGGTCTCGTTGCACCGATATGGAAACCTTTGCTTGATGCCTCGGGACTCCTCGCCTGTGCTTGCCTCTTTAGCACCAAAGAGGAAATGAGTATGCTGCGCGCTCTGGCGCCCGCCTGGTCTTGGTCGTCATGGCTTGCCTCACAGAAACCTCGCGAGGTGCCCCTCGCCTTGATCTCTCCGCCCCTCGCGAGCCGGGGGGGGGGGGGGGGGGGGGGGGGGGGGGGGGGGGGGGGGGGGGGGGGGGGGCGCCAGCAGTGGCCGCGCACTTGAGCTGGTCCGCCGAGCTGAAAGTGATGGCGCACTTGGACCACCTGAGCGGGCGCATGGCCTCGAGCCTGGGAAGGGCCGCGTTCACCTCACGAGCAAACTGCTTGAAGATACGCTGTGATGCTGGGGCCTGAGCTCCGCCCTAGATGCAGGCGATAGCACGGGGTTCCTGGAAGCCCCCAGCCCCCTTGTCCTAATGGTGGTCGTCGTTCCTTCTTGTTGGTGGCGGCAGTGGAGGGAGACCAGCATTGCCCTGAGGGCAGTCCTCGTGAGGCTGATCCCTCCAGGCGCCCTCACGAGGCTGGTCCTGCCAGCGGTCCTCGCGAGGCCGGTCGCGCTACTCCTGGCGTGGGCCGCGATCATCCCAGCATCCTCCGCCCCGTCCTCCTCCTCGGTCGTAGCCCCAGTTGTTGCGCTCGGGGCGTCGATCGAAGCGTCCATCTTGAATGGCTATGAGCTCTTAACAGTCATTGGTGTTGTGGCTGTGTACGTTGTGGAAGGCGCAGAATGATCGGCTGGGGGGGGGGGGGGGGGGGGGGGGGGGGGGGGGGGGGGGGGGGGGGGGGGGGGGGGGGGGGGGGGGGGGGGGGGGGGGGGGGGGGGGGGGGGGGGGGGGGGGGGGGGGGGGGGGGGGGGGGGGGGGGGGGGGGGGGGGGGGGGGGGGGGGGGGGGGGGGGGGGGGGGGGGGGGGGGGGGGGGGGGGGGGGGGGGGGGGGGGGGGGGGGGGGGGGGGGGGGGGGGGGGGGGGGGGGGGGGGGGGGGGGGGGGGGGGGGGGGGGGGGGGGGGGGGGGGGGGGGGGGGGGGGGGGGGGGGGGGGGGGGGGGGGGGGGGGGGGGGGGGGGGGGGGGGGGGGGGGGGGGGGGGGGGGGGGGGGGGGGGGGGGGGGGGGGGGGGGGGGGGGGGGGGGGGGGGGGGGGGGGGGGGGGGGGGGGGGGGGGGGGGGGGGGGGGGGGGGGGGGGGGGGGGGGGGGGGGGGGGGGGGGGGGGGGGGGGGGGGGGGGGGGGGGGGGGGGGGGGGGGGGGGGGGGGGGGGGGGGGGGGGGGGGGGGGGGGGGGGGGGGGGGGGGGGGGGGGGGGGGGGGGGGGGGGGGGGGGGGGGGGGGGGGGGGGGGGGGGGGGGGGGGGGGGGGGGGGGGGGGGGGGGGGGGGGGGGGGGGGGGGGGGGGGGGGGGGGGGGGGGGGGGGGGGGGGGGGGGGGGGGGGGGGGGGGGGGGGGGGGGGGGGGGGGGGGGGGGGGGGGGGGGGGGGGGGGGGGGGGGGGGGGGGGGGGGGGGGGGGGGGGGGGGGGGGGGGGGGGGGGGGGGGGGGGGGGGGGGGGGGGGGGGGGGGGGGGGGGGGGGGGGGGGGGGGGGGGGGGGGGGGGGGGGGGGGGGGGGGGGGGGGGGGGGGGGGGGGGGGGGGGGGGGGGGGGGGGGGGGGGGGGGGGGGGGGGGGGGGGGGGGGGGGGGGGGGGGGGGGGGGGGGGGGGGGGGGGGGGGGGGGGGGGGGGGGGGGGGGGGGGGGGGGGGGGGGGGGGGGGGGGGGGGGGGGGGGGGGGGGGGGGGGGGGGGGGGGGGGGGGGGGGGGGGGGGGGGGGGGGGGGGGGGGGGGGGGGGGGGGGGGGGGGGGGGGGGGGGGGGGGGGGGGGGGGGGGGGGGGGGGGGGGGGGGGGGGGGGGGGGGGGGGGGGGGGGGGGGGGGGGGGGGGGGGGGGGGGGGGGGGGGGGGGGGGGGGGGGGGGGGGGGGGGGGGGGGGGGGGGGGGGGGGGGGGGGGGGGGGGGGGGGGGGGGGGGGGGGGGGGGGGGGGGGGGGGGGGGGGGGGGGGGGGGGGGGGGGGGGGGGGGGGGGGGGGGGGGGGGGGGGGGGGGGGGGGGGGGGGGGGGGGGGGGGGGGGGGGGGGGGGGGGGGGGGGGGGGGGGGGGGGGGGGGGGGGGGGGGGGGGGGGGGGGGGGGGGGGGGGGGGGGGGGGGGGGGGGGGGGGGGGGGGGGGGGGGGGGGGGGGGGGGGGGGGGGGGGGGGGGGGGGGGGGGGGGGGGGGGGGGGGGGGGGGGGGGGGGGGGGGGGGGGGGGGGGGGGGGGGGGGGGGGGGGGGGGGGGGGGGGGGGGGGGGGGGGGGGGGGGGGGGGGGGGGGGGGGGGGGGGGGGGGGGGGGGGGGGGGGGGGGGGGGGGGGGGGGGGGGGGGGGGGGGGGGGGGGGGGGGGGGGGGGGGGGGGGGGGGGGGGGGGGGGGGGGGGGGGGGGGGGGGGGGGGGGGGGGGGGGGGGGGGGGGGGGGGGGGGGGGGGGGGGGGGGGGGGGGGGGGGGGGGGGGGGGGGGGGGGGGGGGGGGGGGGGGGGGGGGGGGGGGGGGGGGGGGGGGGGGGGGGGGGGGGGGGGGGGGGGGGGGGGGGGAGGGAGTCGGCCACGACCTGACTAACCACACAAGTCTCTAGTCCAGGTTTATCGCCTATTCGGGTTCCATCTGCAAGGAGATCCGGCCGGGGTGTCGCTCACGGCCCCAAACGATGTGTGCAGGGTTCCCAAGCCCACCTCGATGGATGGTTCTATGCTTGGTACACCGTGCCACTGTGCCTAGTCTGTCCCAAGCCCACCTGTACCGGGTGCCACTTGGTAGACTACTAACACTACCTACAAACACCAGAAACTAGTTGCAACTCCTGGACAGAGATCGAGTTGATTAATAAGCCGAGAGGGGTCGAGTTACCGGAACCCAATGTGTGGTAGTAACTCTTCATGGATCACAAACACAGAACTCAGTTCCTGAGGACGGCTGCAATGAGACAACCCACCATGTACTCCTACATGGCCTCTCACCGCTACCTTTACCAAATCGTGTTCACACACTTAGCTCTCAATAGTAGGACATGTTCACCACATTGCAATTCATCCCTGATGAATCAGACCGGACTCAACTCTAAGCAGTAGCAGGCATGACAACAAGCATGAATGAGTAGGCACATCAGGGCTCAAACAACTCCTACTCATGCTAGTGCATTTCATCTATTTACTGTGGCAATGACAGGTCATGCAAAGGAAAGGGGTTCAACTACCGCAGCATGTAACAGTTGAATCGTTGTTGTCCTAATGCAGTAAAGAGAGCAGGAGCGAGAGAGTGGGATTGTATCAGAATGAACAAGGGGGTTTCGCTTGCCTGGCACTTCTGAAGATGATATAGCTCTTCATCGGTGTCATCGAATTCATTGCTGGATCAACGTCTACTGAGGGGGGACAATTACCGGTAACAGAGAGGAAACACAATCAATGCAATGCAACAATGTGATGCATGAATGTGACATGGCAATGTGCTATTATTTGAGCTAATGCAGCTAGCAACAAGTGCAAGGGAGTCCATTTGAACCAAAGGTTCAAATGCAAACTCTAGTTTGAGCATTTAAAATGCCATTTGAATGTTTTCACTTATACAGCAGGTATAAGTTGTTTTTTCATGCATTAAAGTAGCATAAATGGATAGATTGGATTTTTCTGACAATGTTTCATATATAAATTATTTCATTTGGAGTTACGGTTGATTTTCTATGATTTTTAGAAGTTTTGGATATTTCCTGGAATTTTCTGAATTATTTTAAATCCAAATAATTATTAACTGCGTCAGCATCATGTCACTATGACATCAGCAAGTCAACTGCGGCTGACCAGGTCAAACCTGACCAGTGGGGTCCACTGGTCAGTCACACAGTGCTGTCTGGGTCACCGACAGGTGGGGTCAGGTCAACAGCCACGTCAGCAAGTCAACGCTGACGGGTGGGGTCGGTCAACAGGTGACGTGGCCAGGTCAAACTGACCTATGGGCCCTGTGGGGTTAGTTTAATTTAAACAAAACTAAACCTGGGTTAGTTAGGCAGTGGGGCCTGTCTGTAAGTGGATCTAGGGTTAATTAGCGATGTCATTAGCTGCTAATGATGGGGCCACGTCGAGCTCGCCGGAGTTCAGCCGGCGGCGACCACAGAACACCAAGGATAGACAACTAGGTTGTCGGATCCCACACATACCAAGCATTTCAATCATACACACAATATGCTCGATATGTGTAAATACAACATGGCATCACAACAAAACTCTATGACTCAAAGTATTTATTCATAAGACTCTGAAGAGTCTGATATTACAAACATGGGTCTCATGACCCAGCATTCAAGTCATACAAGCAATGAGCATGTGTGGAAGCTTAACTTGTCTGAGTACAGACAACTACAAATGGAAAAGGCTGAGAAGCATGACTATCTACAAGACCCTCCCAAGGGTACAAGATCGGAGCTGAGGTAACAAGCTAAACGTCGAAGTCCACGCGGAACTACTAGTGAGACTGAAGCCTCTCTGCAAAAACATAAATTAAGCAAACGTGGGTACAAATGTACCCAGCAAGACTTACATCAGAACTAGCTACATATGCATCAATATCAACAAAGGGGTGGTGGAGTTTAACTGCAGCAAGCCAGCTTTGACTCAGTGGCTATCCTGAACTACGACTGCTGGTAACTCTTTTGAGGTGGCGCACACGAGTCCACATATTCACCAATCAATACACCACTATGGATCCGCTCCCGTCTCCCTATGCCCCCCCCCCCCCCCCCCCCCCCCCCCCCCCCCCCCCCCCCCCCCCCCCCCCCCCCCCCCCCCCCCCCCCCCCCCCCCCCCCCCCCCCCCCCCCCCCCCCCCCCCCCCCCCCCCCCCCCCCCCCCCCCCCCCCCCCCCCCCCCCCCCCCCCCCCCCCCCCCCCCCCCCCCCCCCCCCCCCCCCCCCCCCCCCCCCCCCCCCCCCCCCCCCCCCCCCCCCCCCCCCCCCCCCCCCCCCCCCCCCCCCCCCCCCCCCCCCCCCCCCCCCCCCCCCCCCCCCCCCCCCCCCCCCCCCCCCCCCCCCCCCCCCCCCCCCCCCCCCCCCCCCCCCCCCCCCCCCCCCCCCCCCCCCCCCCCCCCCCCCCCCCCCCCCCCCCCCCCCCCCCCCCCCCCCCCCCCCCCCCCCCCCCCCCCCCCCCCCCCCCCCCCCCCCCCCCCCCCCCCCCCCCCCCCCCCCCCCCCCCCCCCCCCCCCCCCCCCCCCCCCCCCCCCCCCCCCCCCCCCCCCCCCCCCCCCCCCCCCCCCCCCCCCCCCCCCCCCCCCCCCCCCCCCCCCCCCCCCCCCCCCCCCCCCCCCCCCCCCCCCCCCCCCCCCCCCCCCCCCCCCCCCCCCCCCCCCCCCCCCCCCCCCCCCCCCCCCCCCCCCCCCCCCCCCCAGGTTCACTGAAAATTATTTTAGGTTGAGCCTATTTGGATTGCTTTGGTGCTAGGGTTTGGACATCCCCATTTCAAGTTTCAAAAATTTAAACATGATGCATGGAACTCACTGGTGCATCTAGTTACAAACAAATTCTGGGGTTGTGACAACTCACCCCCACTAAACAAGAATCTTGTCCCGAGATTCAAGACGTGAGGTAAGAGGAAAAGGGGGACACAAAGCCGACAAGATCTTCATGATCCAATTGCCCTTCTCGAAGATGTTGATTCACTACTCCAATTGATCTTGACGTCTTTGCTTTCGAGATCTTTGTCCAACACAGTGACGACAGAAGAAACTCTACAGGAATCGATCTTCTCAAAGATCGAGCAACTCAAGATCAACTCATGGAGTGAGACGTTGAAACATCTCATGAGCTGAGACGCTAACTCACGTCAAGTGGGAAGGAAGGAAACAGATGACGAAAGTTCAATTTGGTAGGCAAGAATTCCACGCTTGGGTAAGATGGTACAAGAGTTCAAAGTAGCGAGGAAATAATTGCCATGATTCCATAACAGGGCACCTTAGAGAAGGTGACTCATAGATATATTCCCTCAAGAGGCAAAAGAATTACTTTTGATACTGAGATCATTGGAACTCTTTATACCAGCCTAAGGCAATCACAAACGATCATTTAAAGGAGTTCGAAAGGATGACATACTCGGACTAGAATGAAAGATGTGTACTACCTTGTTGAAGACAACGTAATGGATGATTTTTGCCTATCATCGGAAATGGATGGGACCCATGGTAGGACCACTTTTGAAGATGATCCTGAACAGCAATTACTGAGAGAGCAGCCCATGGGAAATTGGCACAATGGTGGTGCAAGCTGGGAACAAAATGCCAACGTTGGGAATGTTACAACCATCATATCTGCCTGAGATTTAGATCCTGATTGGTGATAGGATACTTCAGACCCAGCTTGTCTGAAAGGGAGGATTGCAACACAATCGACGAGATGACGTTGCAAGATCCTCAGGACATGATCTACGATAGCAAGCTCCAAAACATGAGCAGGTTTTGCTACACACCTGTGAGCACACTGTCCTAGACAAGCATGACCACGTGGCAGTCTTATAATAAAACACTACCAAGTTTAGGTTGGGGACCATCATTGAGGATATCGAAGTCCTTGCATAAGTCATGATTAGCTCTTAAGAAGGAACTTCTTCTCCTT
Organism: Thinopyrum obtusiflorum; assembly: GCA_036873465.1. NCBI lineage: Eukaryota > Viridiplantae > Streptophyta > Magnoliopsida > Poales > Poaceae > Thinopyrum > Thinopyrum obtusiflorum. The sequence goes on from JAAAWM010011602.1 coordinate 7,529, forward strand.
GAACAAATCAATCAGTGGCTTGGTGTGCTAGGAATTACATATGGAATGAAGATGATCAGTCTATCAGACCATAGAATACTTCGCACGGGCATGACTGACTTGGGATGATTCCAAAGGAAGCAAAAACAAACTTTCTCGAATTCACAGCGGCAACTTACATCTAATGCATGTGAATCAAAGGAAGTCACTCCTTTCATCCAAACATGGGCTTCATGAATGGAACACGAAGATAATGCTTACAAAAGTTTCCAACACTAGCTTGATGTTCAACATGAATCATGGAGGAGACAAAATGCCGCTGATGGGCTCAACAACAACTCATCGGAATTTCCATAATCACTGGACTTCCACCATTATGTGAACAATGTGATAGTATTGGTCAGACCAAAAGATGTAATGGTGTATGCTCGAGGAATCAACCACGAGTAAGACAACATTATGAATATTGTTGGTTCTGATTTGATTTGAAGATAGCCCATACTCAAATCAAAGTTGTGATAAGTCAATAGGTCCAACAACTGATCACATGGACCAATCGGTGAAGATATCATCTTTCTTCAACAACCACACAAACACAAGGATATCCCTTTGAAAATGAACTAAGTGGGACAAGCTTTCATCTTCCAACTCTCCAGGTTATTGTTTAGCTTATCGAACTAGTTCTCGGGTAACCAACACGGAATCTTGGAGAATCGGTGGTTTAGAGGAAAACCAACATGATCATGAGCTCAACATAACAGTCAGGGGAAAACCTGGTAATACTTCCAAGAAGATATCCGAAAAATCACGAACCACTGATATGTCTCTAAACCCCCCCCCCCCCCCCCCCCCCCCCCCCCCCCCCCCCCCCCCCCCCCCCCCCCCCCCCCCCCCCCCCCCCCCCCCCCCCCCCCCCCCCCCCCCCCCCCCCCCCCCCCCCCCCCCCCCCCCCCCCCCCCCCCCCCCCCCCCCCCCCCCCCCCCCCCCCCCCCCCCCCCCCCCCCCCCCCCCCCCCCCCCCCCCCCCCCCCCCCCCCCCCCCCCCCCCCCCCCCCCCCCCCCCCCCCCCCCCCCCCCCCCCCCCCCCCCCCCCCCCCCCCCCCCCCCCCCCCCCCCCCCCCCCCCCCCCCCCCCCCCCCCCCCCCCCCCCCCCCCCCCCCCCCCCCCCCCCCCCCCCCCCCCCCCCCCCCCCCCCCCCCCCCCCCCCCCCCCCCCCCCCCCCCCCCCCCCCCCCCCCCCCCCCCCCCCCCCCCCCCCCCCCCCGTTACTAAGCTCGAGAACAATCTTGCTTTTCAGGGTAAGACGATATGATCAACAGAGCAAGGGTTTGACAAAATCCTAACTCATTGATCGAAGAGTGCACCAGAAAATATGGACCAGGTAGCACGATCAATCTTAAGATGATGATTCGATAACCATCACGCAAAGAATGAAATTTATCATCCATTAACTACCAAGCAACGGAGTTGCTAGGAGTATTGATTTCACACATCACATTTCATTTGTCGGTATTCCGGTTGCAACAACACAGGGACCGAGGAATGAAAAATGATGGCGAGAGTATCACTGTATCAAGAATTCATAAGAGGTTGTGCAATTCTCACGTCATTCTTGATAAGAAAGAGGGTGACACTCCACGGTAGAACAGAGCAAAAGCTGGTGGCATTTTGATCTGCGGAGCACAACTACTTTGACCCAACCCTAGATATGGATGAGGTACTGGAGTTTGTTTCTCCTAGTCATTCCGGAATAGAATGGACTGACGGAGCTCAAGAGTAAAAGGCAACGATGAACATGAATGCACACCTACTCTTGACTATCAACTGATAGACTAAGGGCGGAATACCACTGAAGAGGGACAACTCAAGGAACGTATGATTTTCTGAGTTGTGGATGCATGGATTGGTATGTCGAACGAGTTCAACATATTTCTTCCGGACAACCCATGCAGAAAGGTAGAACTGGCAGAGTCACAACATAGAATCGAGAACTCATCAAGAGCTCTGGTTGTGATCTTTTGGTTCAAGAACTTCTGCCATATTGGTTCATGGTACTGGAAGAATGATATACCACGAACCTTGAGGACTATCACAAAGGTTTACTAATGTCCTAAGGAACTAGCAAACACTATCAACATGAAGCAAGTAGGGTGAATCTCGGGTTCAATAACCCAGGAATAGAATACCTACTACTAAGTGGCATCACGAGATGCTTTCGAGAATGACGGCCAGAATCATCGCACTGGAACACAAAACATGGCTAGATTACTAGGTGATTCTCTAGGATGCCTAGGGTCATAATACTAGCTTCAACATATATGTCAAGGCAATGGAGTACCTCAACAGACGATTAGTGTGGTTAATCTGGCCCAAAGGAGCATCAGGAACGGGAGGAAAGGATTTGCAAATGAGTCAGATTATTTAGAAACCTGGGATGACTCGGACAGCATAACGGCTGTAAATGCTCAAAAGATTTGAGACATCCTGCAAAAATGGTGGCATAACCACTCAACATAACAATATCAAGGTTCCGAGATTAACTAACAACACACGGAAGTAGTAGGAACTGAACTGGGGCTTGAAACCATCAATCCTATAAGTCTACGGATTAGTAACACGTGATCTTGATAGAAAGATGAGAAGCCTAGTTCTTAATCCCCGTAGAAAAGAAGAGGTTGACTCAGATCAGAAGGGCATAAGGTAAAGGAGTAAAAAGAGCCTTACGTTCCCTTCCACAATCAATTCCCTTATATAACTAAAGCATTTCTAGACTCGACTTCCCCCCCCCCCCCCCCCCCCCCCCCCCCCCCCCCCCCCCCCCCCCCCCCCCCCCCCCCCCCCCCCCCCCCCCCCCCCCCCCCCCCCCCCCCCCCCCCCCCCCCCCCCCCCCCCCCCCCCCCCCCCCCCCCCCCCCCCCCCCCCCCCCCCCCCCCCCCCCCCCCCCCCCCCCCCCCCCCCCCCCCCCCCCCCCCCCCCCCCCCCCCCCCCCCCCCCCCCCCCCCCCCCCCCCCCCCCCCCCCCCCCCCCCCCCCCCCCCCCCCCCCCCCCCCCCCCCCCCCCCCCCCCCCCCCCCCCCCCCCCCCCCCCCCCCCCCCCCCCCCCCCCCCCCCCCCCCCCCCCCCCCCCCCCCCCCCCCCCCCCCCCCCCCCCCCCCCCCCCCCCCCCCCCCCCCCCCCCCCCCCCCCCCCCCCCCCCCCCCCCCCCCCCCCCCCCCCCCCCCCCCCCCCCCCCCCCCCCCCCCCCCCCCCCCCCCCCCCCCCCCCCCCCCCCCCCCCCCCCCCCCCCCCCCCCCCCCCCCCCCCCCCCCCCCCCCCCCCCCCCCCCCCCCCCCCCCCCCCCCCCCCCCCCCCCCCCCCCCCCCCCCCCCCCCCCCCCCCCCCCCCCCCCCCCCCCCCCCCCCCCCCCCCCCCCCCCCCCCCCCCCCCCCCCCCCCCCCCCCCCCCCCCCCCCCCCCCCCCCCCCCCCCCCCCCCCCCCCCCCCCCCCCCCCCCCCCCCCCCCCCCCCCCCCCCCCCCCCCCCCCCCCCCCCCCCCCCCCCCCCCCCCCCCCCCCCCCCCCCCCCCCCCCCCCCCCCCCCCCCCCCCCCCCCCCCCCCCCCCCCCCCCCCCCCCCCCCCCCCCCCCCCCCCCCCCCCCCCCCCCCCCCCCCCCCCCCCCCCCCCCCCCCCCCCCCCCCCCCCCCCCCCCCCCCCCCCCCCCCCCCCCCCCCCCCCCCCCCCCCCCCCCCCCCCCCCCCCCCCCCCCCCCCCCCCCCCCCCCCCCCCCCCCCCCCCCCCCCCCCCCCCCCCCCCCCCCCCCCCCCCCCCCCCCCCCCCCCCCCCCCCCCCCACCACCATGTACACGTCGTGTATCTCGGCAACCTTCAAGCGGAAGCCTGGCGAGGGAGTCGGCCACGACCTGACTAACCACACAAGTCTCTAGTCCAGGTTTATTGCCTATTCGGGTTCCATCCGCAAGGAGATCCGGCCGGGGTGTCGCTCACGGACCCAAATGATGTGTGCAGGGTTCCCAAGCCCACCTCGATGGATGGTTCTACGCTTGGTACACCGTGCCACTGTGCCTAGTCTGTCCCAAGCCCACCTGTACCAGGTGTCACTTGGTAGACTACTAACACTACCTACAAACACCAGAAACTAGTTGCAACTCCTGGACAGAGATCGAGTTGATTAATAAGCCGAGAGGGGCACTTAAGCATTCCAATGCGTGGTAGTAGCTGTTCATGGATCACAAACACAGAACTCAGTTCCTGAGGACGGCTTCAATGAGACAACCCACCATGTACTCCTACATGGCCTCTCACCGATACCTTTACCAAATCGTGTTCACACACTTAGCTCACAACAGTAGGACATGTTCACACACCTCTAATTCATCCCCGATGAATCAGACCAGACTCAACTCTAAGCAGTAGCAGGCATGACAAACAAGCATGAATGAGTAGGCACATCAGGGCTCAAACAACTCCTACTCATGCTAGTGGGTTTCATCTATTTACTGTGGCAATGACAGGTCATGCAGAGGAAAGGGGTTCAACTGCCGCAGCATGTAACAGTTGAATCGTTGTTATCCTAATGCAGTAAAAGAGAGCAGGGGCAAGAGAGTGGGATTGTATCGGAATGAACAAGGGGGTTTTGCTTGCCTGGCACTTCTGAACATAGTATAGCTCTTCATCGGTGTCATCGATCACGTCGCCAGAAACATCGTCTACTAAGAGGGAACAACCACCGGCAAACATAAAAGGAACCACAATCAATGCAATGCACATTCATATGAATGATATGTCATATTAAGGTACTGAATTGACCTAGTGCAACAGTTAGTCATATTCATTGAAGTGGAATTCAAACCTATAGCAAATTCCAACTCCAAAACTAATTACCATTTATTCCATAATCATGAATTGTCCTATTCAGTGAGGTTAACTTGTTCAAACATGCATGAAAATGCAATATTCAGATTCTTTGGATTTTTCTGATCATTTTTCATATAAAATTATTTGATTTGGAGCTACGGTTGATTTCTATGATTTTTTTGAAGTTTTGGCTATTTCTGGAATTTCCTGGATTATTTTAAATCCAGAAAATCACTTACTGCGTCAGCACTATGTCAGGGTGACGTCAGCGAGTCAACGGGTCAGTCCAGGTTAAACTGACCTGTCGGGCCCACTGGTCAGTGACAGAGGCGCTAATCCCACGTTGACTCGTGCTTTGACTCGCTGCGGGGCCCACTGTCAGTGGCTGTGGGGTGGTTAGCTGGTAGTGATTAGCACAAATCAGCGGCCACATCGACACGTCGGAGTTTGGCCGGCGGCGAGCTTTGGCGGTGGCCGAAGTTCGGGTGGGTGTGGGGTTGGCGCTGCGATGCGCAAACGAGTGAGGCAAAGGTCTAGCGGGGCACTACGCGTTGCGGGGAGCAAGTTGGACTCGCCGGGGTGACCATTTGGTCACCGGAGCTGCATCGGCGACGAGCTCAAGCGGCGGCAGCTACGGTCGTCAAGGGGGCGACGTCTACGGATCAAAATCGAAGGGGAGGAAGGAGGGGATCCACGCAGGAGCTCACAACGGTTCGTTCGGTGGCCTCAGCGAGCTCGAGGAAGCGTCGGAGCGGGCGCACGGTCACCGGCGATCTCGGTGGCCCGAGGTTGAAGAAGACGGTGGTGAGGGCGTTGGGGGGCGTCCGGCGTCACTTGGCTTGGCGAGGAGGTCGAGGATGAGGTAGCCGAGCTACTGGGCACGCCGAGGGGTCGAGGGGGAGGCTCTGGGTGCGGCAACGGCAAGCGGTGGCGACGAGCTCCGCTCGGGCTGCGCGGGAGAGAGAGCAGAGGAGGGGGAAGGGGTCCAGGGAGAGTGAGAGAGATCCAGGGGGTCAGGGCGATGTACGTGGCGTCGTCGGGGAGGAGCCAGGCAGGCAGGGAGGGAGGAGGTGGCCGCACGGCGGTGCGCGCGCGTCGGGCATGCGCCCGTCCTCCTGGCAAGGAGGAAGACAACAGGAGGAGGTGGCCAGGTGGGCTGGGCCGCCAGCTGGGCTGCACAGGACCTGGGCCAGCCAGGTAAGGCCAGGTAACTCTCTCTCTCTCTTTTATTTCTGTTTTTCTATTTTCTGTAATTGTGTTTTGCTTTATTAAAAATGCCAGAGCATTTCCAAAAATCATGCAACTGACTGTGGCCAGTGTTTGGAATATTTCCAACAGTAAACATTTCAGTTTGTGATTATTTGGGCATTTAATATATTTTATAGGATTTAAATGCCCAAATGCAAATACTATATGATTTAATTCAGTGACCCCCAATTGACCTAAAAAATGTGCAATATTTTTGGCAGAGGTTCAAGACCAATCCAAAGATGATGAACATTTTTGGGAAGGCATTTCAGGTTCACTAAAAATTATTTTAGGGTGAGCCTATTTGGATTGCTTTGGTGCTAGGGTTTGGACATCCCCATTTCAAGTTTCAACAATTTAAACATGATGCATGGAACTCACTGGTGCATCTAGTTACAAACAAATTTTGGGGTTGTAACAGATACATATTGAAAGTGGGAGCAATTAGCTAGAGTAGCTCCGTGCAGAGTATTGTAGACATAGTATATTTGCAAAATACATACGGCTCTGAACATGGCAGACCCGTTGACTAAGCTTCTCTCACAAGCAAAACATGATCACTCTTTGGGTGTTAATCACATAGCGATGTGAACTAAATTATTGACTCTAGTGAACCCTTTGGGTATTAGTCACATGGAGATGTGAACTAATCACATAAAGATGTGAACTATTGGTGTGAAATCACATGACGATGTGAACTAGATTATTGACTCTAGTGCAAGTGGGAGACTGAAGGAAATATGCCCTAGAGGCAATAATAAAGTTATTATTTATTTCCTTATTTCCTAATAAATGTTTATTATTCATGCTAGAATTGTATTAACCGGAAACTTAGTACATGTGTGAATACATAGACAAACAGTGTGTCACTAGTATGCCTCTACTTGACTAGCTCGTTAATCAAAGATGGTTAAGTTTCCTAGCCATAGACATGAGTTGTCATTTGATGAATGGGATCACATCATTAGAGAATGATGTGATTGACAAGACCCATCCGTTAGCTTAGCATTATGATAGTTGAGTTTTATTGATATTGCTTTCTTCATGACTTATGCATGTTCCGCTGACTATGAGATTATGCAACTCCCGAATACCAGAGGAACACTTAGTGTGCTATCAAACGTCACAACGTAACTGGGTGATTATAAAGATGCTCTACAGGTGTCTCTGATGGTGTTTGTTGAGTTGGCATAGATCGAGATTAGGATTTGTCACTCCGATTGTCGAAGAGGTATCTCTGGGCCCTCTCGGTGATGCACATCACTATAAGCCTTGCAAGCAATGTGACTAATGAGTTAGTTACGGGATGATGCATTATAGAACGAGTAAAGAGACTTGCCGGTAACGAGATTGAACTAGGTATTGAGATACCGACGATCGAATCTCGGGCAAGTCATATACCGATGACAAAGGGAACAACGTATGGTGTTATGCGGTTTGACCGATAAAGATCTTCGTAGAATATGTAGGAGCCAATATGAGCATGCAGGTTCCGCTATTGGTTATTGACCAGAGATGTGTCTCGGTCATGTCTACATAGTTCTCAAACCCGTAGGGTCCGCACGCTTAACGTTCGATGACGATTGGTATTATGAGTTTATGTGTTTTGATGTACCGAAGGTTGTTCGGAGTCCCAGATGTGATCACGGACATGACGAGGAGTCTCAAAATGGTCGAGACATAAAGATCGATATATTGGAAGGCTATGTTTGGACATCGGAATGGTTCCGGGTGAGTTCGGGCATTTACCGGAGTACGGGGGGTTACCGGAACCCCCCGGGGAGTCATTGGGCCTTAATGGGCCTTAGTGGGAGAGAGGAGGAGGCGGCCAAGGTGGGGGCGCCCCCCCCCCCCCCCCCCCCCCCCCAAGCTCAATCCGAATTGGGTGGGGGGCCGGCCCCCCCTTTCCTTCTCTCCTTCTCCCCCTTCCTTCTTCTCCTACTCCAAATAGGGAAGGGGGGAATCCTACTCCCACCGGGAGTAGGACTCCCCCCTTGGGCGCGCCATGAGAGGGCCGGCCCTCCCCTCCTCCACTCCCTCATATACGGGGGAGGGGGCACCCCATAGACACACAAGTTGATTGTTTAGCCGTGTGCGGTGCCCCCTCCATAGATTTCCACCTCGGTCAATATCGTTGTAGTGCTTAGGCGAAGCCCTGCGCCGGTAGCTTCATCATCACCGACACCACGCCGTCGTGCTGACGAAACTCTCCCCCGACCTCAGCTGGATCTAGAGTTCGTGGGACGTCACCGAGCTGAATGTGTGTAGATCACAGAGGTGCCATATCTTCGGTGCTAGGATCGGTCGGATCATGAAGACGTACGACTACATCAACCGCGTTTCCGCTTATGGTCTACGAGGGTACATGGACGACACTCTCCCCTCTCGTTGCTATGCATCAACTAGATGGATTTTGTGTGTGCATAGGAATTGTTTTGAAATACTACGTTCCCCAACACATGGTGTAATGCACCGGCAAGGATGGCGCGGAGGAGGGGGTTGGCGCCGGATCGTCGACTACCATGTTCTCCATTGGGACGTCGTCGTCCTCCGGCTGCCTGCCGGCTAGGCAGTCGGCAGCAATGGCTGCCATCTCCTTGTGGTCCATCGTCCGCCCGTCCCGAAGAGCACTGGAGCGCGAGGAAGCCATGGTGGGCAGTAGTGGTGTGGACAGGAGAAAGGGAACGGAGGCGGATGACTACGGCTATGGCCGGCGCAGCAGTTTATATAGCAATGGTGGGTAGCGGAGGGACGGACGTGTGGCGCCGGAGTAGCCGCCTCGGCAACCGCGTATCATTAATGTGGGCGGCAGACGGACGGACGTACGGCACTTGTGTCGTTTGAAGGCGGAGCAATCGCCTGCACCAGGAAGCGGGGCGGGCGGCGCTGACCGTTTCGGGCGGAAAGTGCGCGCGGGCGAGGGAGGCAGTCTGGGTGGGCCAGGGCAGTCAGACTCGTGCTTGGTAGTGGGTCGGTCCAGCAGCCGGACATGCTGGCTCGCCAGCGAGCTCGCCGAGCTGAGCGACGAAAATTAGACGATGGACGTAGCTTCCGACCAGGAGCCGGCGCCACTGTCCAAGCCGGTTCATGCCGTGTTCACCATAGAGCAGGTGCGGCTGCACTTCGACGCCCTAATGGCGGAAGAGCTACCAGTGCAGGAGGACCTGTGCTGCAACCTCCATCTCGTCAACGAGCACCGGTGATAAAGCGAACGACGATGTCGTCGCGGACATGTGGCCCTATGATCCTGGCTTCCCGAATGAGCAGCGGGCGCTGTATCAGACCATCTGTAGGGCCCGCGAGGCCCTCTCCTTCGTCCTTCGAGTTGTTGCGCTCATCGTGGCGCCGCCGTCTCGCGTTGTCAACATGGTTAACAGACATGAGGAATGAGGAGATGACTTTACTTAGAGAGGATGACAGTGGGGACCCACCAGGGCCATAGCCGCATGTACGCAAGTGCCTCCTTATTATATACTACAACTGTATTTTTTTGCTTCCTCCTAGTTTCCTGACATCATGGTCCCACACCATTGTCAACCTATGTAGTCAATAAATGAGAGAATTGCGCAAGGAGCGGCCGACAGCTGGGACCAAGCAGCTCGAGTAGTATTTGTGTTTTTGAGGTGTGAGCACTGCAGAGTTTTTCTTGAGCGATGTTTTCATTTTTTTTTTGAGACAAGAGCGATGTTTTCGTTCTTGTTCAGAGGAGAGCATGGTATTAACTGGGCGGGCTGTGGCCCGTCTAGCCCAGGCCAGATATCCAGTCCAGATATTAATTTTTTTCAAGCTAAAAATGGCTAGCCCAGTTATACTTTTTTTTGAGGAATACCCAGGCAAGGTCAACTTGTTATTCTCCGCCCCGCTAGGCTGCAAATCTTTCCTAGGAGGGATGCATTAGGCTTAACAAGAAAATGGGCTTTAAGAAATAATAAATGGGATGTAATTATAAAAACTGGGCTGTAACTATAAAAAAATGCACCAAACATGTAATTAGTTTATAAAATATTATTTTTGGATTTTGAAAATTTTAATTTCATTAATTGTTGCGCGCATACTGTTTCGTTGGATTTTTACATAAGACAAATTTATATTGAAATTGTATTTAATCTGACTAGAAATTTAGGGATAAAAATATTTCGGATCCCATCAAAATGTGGGAAATTTTATTGAATTCTGTTTTGAACGGTTGGTTGAAATTATTAATTGTTGTCCTAGCTAGAAAATGGGATGTACTTTTAACAAACTGTAAATGGGCTGTAGTAAATTCCATTAGAATTCAAAAATGGGTTGTATTCTTACAAATCTCAAATGGGCTATAAGTTCTCTGCGACACACTTGTGGGCCTACTAAGTTGACGCGTCCCCTCAAAAAAAATAAGTTGACGCGTATGCAAGGCTTTATCAACTTATAGTCAACACACGGTTCTAGAAACAGTGGCCGTTGGATGTCCATCCAACGGATGTCGTGCTTCTTCTTCAATCTTGGATATTCTAGCTTCACCCGCCCAAAAAATGATTCCTCCCCCTGACATCTGGAGCGCACCGTTTCGGAGGATGACCTGTGGGCCTACTAAGCTAACGCGTACCAAGGGCTTTGTCAACTTAGTTAATATAAATGATTCTAGTTGTAGTGACCGTACGATGTCCATCCAACGGCCGTCGTGCTTCTTCAACCTCTGGTCTTCTTGCTCTAGCCGCCCAAAGGAGCGCCGGTCGTGCCTCCTTCTCCTGCCTCCCGTGGCTGGCTGTGCTGCCGCGGAGGCCTCACAGCCCCCTACTACTCCCACCGCTGGCCAGGCCCTGCGGCGACGGCAGCCTCACACCGCAGCCGAACCAGTGAACCCTCGTACTCCTCTCCGCGTGGGCATCCACTATCGCGTCTTCCCCGGCTCCGCGTCATTCCCTTCCTAGGCCTCGCCGTCGTCCAACGCCTTGGTGCTCTCAGCGCGGCGTGGTCAATGTGGTCAACGAATGACTTCCATCGGAAGAGCACTGTACGTGGAGAGGCTGACAGCTGGGTCCATGGCCGCAGCAAGGAAGTGCATCCTTGTTACGTGGAAAATAATGATTCCTCCACCTGACAGCAGGGACCACCAGACGGGCCACCGTATTTCGCGAAAAAAACGTTTCCCCCTGACTGCTGGGACCCACCAGCTACATCTTCGCACGCAAGGAAGTGCGTCCATATTACGGGCAAAAAAAAAGATTCGCCCCCTGACTGCTGGGACCCACCAGGTACATCTTTGCATGGAAGGAAGTGCCTGACAGTCGGGACCCACCTGGTCGAAGCGTACGTAGAGTTGTCATTCAGGTCGCGAACGTGTACGTACATACTGGTCGATGTAGAGGCGCGCACATGTCGTAGTAGAGGTGCGCACATAGCATGTACACGTACGTACAGCGGCCAAGGTGCAAGAAAGTAAATACGGCCACGTACGTACAGACGAGCGGGGTCTCGAATGCCTACTCGCGCATACGTACGGCCAGGGCTCGTGTACATGGGTCGAAACGGAGAAACTGCGTCGTCGTCGTGTTCATGGGGAGGTAACGGAATGCGTCATGTTCATCGGGAGGCAACAGAACGCGTGCTGTTCATCGAGAGCCAACCGGCTTAGACGGAACAGCCGATGGAAACGAGACCTGGCGTACCACATAATGGAGGAAACGGCCTTGTGTTCGACCAGCCACGGTCAAAACGGGATCATGTTCATCGGGAGGGGTCTGGCGTACCGCAAAACGGAGGAAACGGACCTCCTAAGATCGAAACGGGGTCCTGTTGATCGGGAGGGGTGTGGCGTACCGCAAAACGGAGGAAACGGACTTGTGTTGGAGCGCTACGGTCGAAACGGGGGTCCTGTTCATCGGGAGGGGTGTGGCGTACCGCAAAATAGGACTCCACGGGATACTGTTCATCTCCACCGTCGACCTCCTCCAGCCTCCACGGGCTACTGTTCATCCACCATCGACCTCCTCCAGCCTCCACCTGTGACTGTTCATCCACGGGCTCCTGTTCATCCAGCCTCCACCGCGCGCTCCTCCACCAGCTACTGTTCAACCAGCCCTCTCCACGGGGTCCTGTTCAACCACCCCTCCACGGGCTACTGTTCATCCAGCCCTCCATCGGCTACTGTTCAACCAGCCCTCCACGGGGTCATGTTCATCCACCGGCTTGATCGATCGGGGTACTGTTCATCCAGCGGCAACGGCCTCTACTACCACGGGTTACTGTTCATCCAACCCCCCACCGGGAACTGTTCATCCAAACCCCCCAACAACGCTCACCGTTCATCCAGAGGCAGCATCGATTGGCTTCAGTTAGCAGCAGTAGCGAAGGAATCACTCGGGTTCTGTTAACAGCAAGGGATCGATCGATCGCTCGGGTTCAGTAACGCGCAGCCTGCAGTGCAATCGCTCGGGTTCAGTTAAAGCCCAACGCCTCGCTCGGGTTCAGTTAGAGCGCAACGCCTCACACACACGCACATACGTATGAGAGAAACGCGCATCGCTCGGCCCCCGACCACCCACCGTAATCGGGAACTCCCCCAATATTTTCCTCGCCCTCGCTTCAACCATGATTTTTTCCGTCATGGACGGCCCAAAGAATGTCATGCAGCTGCGTCTCCGGCCCGCCCAGGACGAAAAGCCCATTTTCTGTCATGATTTTTTGTCATAGAAGTGTCATAAGTATGACAGAAAAAAAATTCATTCGGCCCAAAATGTCACGGATGTGTCTTTTTTTTTGTAGTGTATGTGTCTCATAAGTCAAGCGGCGTGCTGTAGTCATCATCACCTGTCCACTTCCCGCAGCACATATTTGCTTCTCCATCCTTGTCCGCACATAATCGTCCAATCTTCCATCCTCGCTAAGGCGCCTCCCCCCCCTCTTCCGAAACCCAAGCACTAACAATGGCAGAACTGAGCAGCGTCCGCTGAAAGAGTGGCTAGAATTCGCTCCCCACAGAGGTAATCAAGCTCATTGTTTCGCGTGTGGACAATCTCAGTACCATGCCGCTCACCGCGTGCTCGTCGGGGCTGTACCGTTTACTCAAAGCCCTCGGGCCGGAGCTTTTTAAGCCATCTCCTTGCTTGCTGATGATGCCTAATCTTCAGAAACAACGTGTCATGCAGCATAACGATCGTAGGGTGGTGAGCATCAACCCTCTTGACTGCGATCTGATCCCCGTCACCCTCAACTACATTAACGGTATGTACTGGGTTGGCATGAACATGCCTTGGATGGTGCTCGTCGACGGTGGCGGCAGCTGGATGCTCATGGAGGTCTACACCTGGCGATTGATCCCCCTTCCTTTGATTAACACTGCACTGCTTTGGCACCGCGGCCCAGAATACTCGGAATCTTACAGTAGCCAACATGATACCAAGTTTTATTTGCTCAAGGTTGTAATCTGCCAAGTGCCCACAAGATCTGCGAATTATAAAGATTTCAGGCTAATTGCGTTCTTCAACCACGGTCTCGCCTATCTGACAGGTCACTGCAGTAAGTGGATAAATCTGCACGTCTATCGCATGATCATACATCCTCCATGGTTCTCTGATGCCATTGAACACAAGGGCTTCATTTACGTTGTCAACTCCTTCTATGGCTGGACGTATTGCTGGCCTACTCCAGTCATCACTACAAATGGCTGTTACAGCAGTATGTTACTTTCCTATGATATCATGATGGCTTGCTTATATTACTGTCAACATTTACTGAAAAATATTCATGCTCATAACATGTTGTTCTTAAGATTGACTACATTAAGAGCCCTTTTTTATTTGACTCCAACTTGATATGATGTTGTAGGCAGCCTGGTGTCCCTACCCTTCCTAATCCCAGAACCTTTCAAAGAAAAGCGGCATTGCAGTTGCAGGTGGTTCCTGGCTCGATCAGACGACGGCGAACGATTGATGATTGTTCGCACATACCGGACGTGTTGTTTCGCGGAATACAATCACAGTCACTGCAAGGTCTTTGGACAGGATCCCAGCTTCTCTGGGCCTTCAGGAATTTTTGACTGGAGGCTGGTAAGTAGCCTTGGTACACGCTCTCTGTTTCTTAGACTGAATTATCTGATTAACCAGGAGATAACCGACGGCAAGGATCATGATGGCAGCGCGGTTTCGTTCATCAGGCAAAACTGTGTGTACACAGCGTACCATGCGTCTCTGCATGCACCATACCTTGATATGTGCCGCCACACTCTGCAGCCCAAAGTAGGAGAGAGGGTCGCAAGTATCAGACTTCGACCTGCTGGCTGGAGTTTCCCCCGTCAGGCACCCATCTGGTTCAAGCCGTCAGCCAATCTCCACAGCTTAATAAATAGTAACGTCTAACTGAGCCAGTTAGTTAGATGCGTACACTTGGTGTAGTAGGATCTTTATTTAGTTTGATGCATACACTTGTTCTTTTTTGGTAGCCCTTTTGTAATGATGGCTGATGTTTGGTTTGGAAGAGAGAGCTGCGTCTTTACTCTTCTGGCCTGCTTACTGCTTCTGTTGCACCCCCAGCCCTGGTTGCTGTTGCTGCTATTTTCATGTACAGTCGGTAGTATATTTCGTCTGTTGGTTGAATAAATGTGTTGTTAGAACGACAAACACAATGTTTTGGAAGTCGTTGCATGGTACGATCCTTTAGAGCCCCATACGGTACATAGCGCATACTATTTTTCGTACGGAACACATTTTCCACTTGTTGATAACATGCAGCCCACTAATCATGGCCCAATAGAGGAGCCCATAATTAACTGGAAGGGAGGCTCTCACATGAATTCAGCCCAGGTACATGCTCATGGTCCCCTAAACATAAATAAGTAAATAAATAAATAAATAAATAAAACTAATGCTCATGCACCAGTTCTTTAAATTCATGATTTAACAGGAGGATATTATTTCCTATGATAGTGTCGTTACATTCAGTCGATATAATTCTTAGGAAAAGATAGCGATCAGTCTTCTTTCTCCCACCATTTTCTTCCTGCAACCAGCGGACCCATGCAAATTGTAGTCAACGTCGTAAATAGTTCTGGTCCATTTTTATTTTTCAGTAAGAATGTCCAACCCAGCCCAGCACATTGGCAACAGCACTTTATCCTCCTCCTTGGTGCGCTCGCCGCGGCGCCGCCGTTCGGCCCTGTCAACATAGTGAATCGGGAGAGGACTATAGTTGTGAGTATGACAGTACGGACCCAAGAGGTCTACTCCCGAACACAAGCAAGCGCCTCTTTTACTACTCAGATGCACCCCTCGTTTTTTACTCTAATCCACCCTGCTGATATCTGGGACCCACATCCTTTTAAACGTATAGTCAATTAACGACAGAATTGCACAACTTTTTTTTTGAGGATTTGTTCGGAGGAGCGGGCTATAAACTGGGTTGTGCGGTCTCTGTGGCCCGTCCAATAACATGACCAGCCCAGCAGTTTTTTCTTTGGGAAAATAGGTAGGCCACTATTTCTTTTTGAAGAATACCCAAGCTAGGCCTATTTGTTTTCTCTGACTTACTGGGCTGCAAATCTTTCAAGACGAGGAGGGATGCATTCCGGCCTGGCCAAAGAGTATGGTCAGTATCTGTTAAAAATAAATGGGAAAATTAGTTTCTTTTTTTGTTTTTGTTCTTCACTGATATTTTATATTTCATTGGATTTTAACATGACATAGTACTAATTTATTTTTAAATTTGTTTTAGTATGGCTACTAATTTTTGGATTGAGAATATTTTGTTCCCCAGCAAAAATTTGTGAATTTTCAAAATTTCGCACATTTTTAGTTCAATTTTTTAACCCTGGTATTGACCAGAAAATGGGCAGCAATTCTAAAAATGGAAAATGTGCTACAATAAATTCCATATGAATTAGAAAATGAGTAAAAATTATAAAAATAATAGCAAATGGGCTGTACACGCCACAGATTTTGAGGCTGACTTGTTTACGCAAGGCTTTGTCAGTCAACACACGATTCTAGCAGCAGTGACTGTTGGATGTCCATCCAACGGCCGACGTGCTTCTTCAATATCTGATCTTCCTACTCCAGGCGCCTAAACCAGCGCCGGCGAGACTGCCTGCTCCCTCCTCTTGTGGCCCATTGTCATGCCGCGCAGGCTTCACCGGCCCACCCTACTTCCTCCGCTGGCCTGGCCGCACGCAATCAACTGCCTCCTTATTACGCGAAAAAAAATGATTCCTCCCACTGACATCTGGGGCGCACCAGTTCGGAGGCTGACCTGTGGGCCTACTAAGTTGACGCGTACACAGGGCTTTGTCAACTTAGTCAACAAACGATTCTACCAGCAGTGATCGTTGGGTTTGAATCGGACGGTCCTGCCGCTTCTTCAATCGCTGCTCTTCTTGCACCAGCCACCCAAACCAGCGCCGGCGAGACCGCCTGCTCCTGCCTCCAGTGGCCGGCTGTGCTACCATTGAGGCCTCACCGCCCCCTACTACTCCCACCGCTAGCCAGGCCCTGCGGCGACAGCAGGCTCACACCGCAGCCGAACCAGTGAACCCTCATACTCCTCTTCGCGTGGGCTTCCACTGCCGCGTCTTCCCCAGCTCTGCGTCGTCCCCTTCCTAGGCCTCGCTATCGTCCACCGCCCTGGTGTTCTCGCCGCGGCGTGGTCAACGTGGTCAAGGAACGACTTCCATTGGAAGAGTAATCTACGTGGAGAGGCTGACAGCTAGGTCCACGGCCGCAGCAAGGAAGTGCCTCCTTATTACACGGAAAATAATGATTCCTCCACCTGACAGCAGGGACCCATCGGACGGGCCACCGTATTTCACGAAAAAACGTTTCCCCCTGACTGCTGGGACCCACCAGCTACATCTTCGCACGCAAGGAAGTGCGTCCATATTACGGGCAAAAAAATGATTCGCCCCCTGACTGCTGGGACCCACCAGCTACATCTTCGCATGCAAGGAAGTGCCTGATAGTCGGGACCCACCTGGTCGAAGCGTACATAGCGTTGTCATTCTGGTCGCGAACGTGTACGTACATACTAGTCGATGTAGAGGCGCACACGTGTCGTAGTAGAGGCGCGCACGTGTCGTAGTAGAGGCGCGGACGTAGCATGTATAGGTACGTACAACGGCCAGGGTGCAAGAAAGTAAATACAGCCACGTACGTACAACCGGCTGGGTCAGAACGGAATGCGTCATCGTGTTCATCGGGAGCCAACCGGCTTGGACGGAACAGCCGATGGAAACGAGGCCTGGCGTACCACAGAACGGAGGAAACGGCCTTGTGTTCGACCGGCCACGATCGAAACGGGGTCCTGTTCATCGGGAGGGGTCTGGCGTACCGCAAAACGGAGGAAACGGACTTCTCTTGGACGTCCTACAGTCGAAACGGGGTCATGTTGATCGGGAGGGGTGTGGCGTACCTCAAAACGGAGGAAACGGACTTGTGTTGGAGCGCTACGGTCGAAACGGGGGTCCTGTTCATCGGGAGGGGTGTGGCGTACCGCAAAACGGGACTCCATAGGATACTATTCATCTCCACCGTCGACCTCCTCCAGCCTCCACAGGCTACTATTCATCCACCGTCGACCTCCTCCAGCCTCCACCTGTGACTGTCCATCCACGGGCTCCTGTTCATCCAGCCTCCACCGCGCGCTCCTCCACCGGCTACTGTTCAACCAGCCCTCTCCACGGGGTCCTGTTCAACCACCCCTCCACGGGGTCATCCTGTTCATCCAGCCCTCCACGGGGTCCTGTTCATCCACCCCCCAACCGGCTCGATCGATCGAGGTACTGTTCATCCAGCGGCAACGGCCTCTACTACCACGGGGTCCTATTCATCCCCCCCCCCCCCCCACCGGGAACTGTTCATCCATCCCCCCAACAACACTCACTGTTCATCCAGAGGCAGCAGGTTCAATCGACTTCAGTTAGCAGCAGTAGCGAAGGAATCGCTCGATCGGGTTCAGTTAACAGCCATCGATCGATCGCTCGGGTTCAGTAACGCGTAGCCTGTAGTGCAATCGCTCGGGTTCAGTTAGAGCCCAATGCCTCGCTCGGGTTCAGTTAGAGCACAACGCCTCACACACACGCACGTACGTACGAGAGAAACGCGCATCGCTCGGCCCCCGACCACCCACCGTAATCGGGAACTAACCCGATATTTTCCTCGCCCTCGCTTCTACCATGGTTTTTCCGTCATGGACGGCCCAAAGAATGTCATGCAGCTGCGTCTCTGGCCCACCCAGGATGAAAAGCCCATTTTCTGTCATGATTTTTTGTCATAGAAGTAGGAGCCCACCACATCTATGATGATACCGGGCTTTGTCACAATTATCGTCATAGAAGTGTCATAAACATGACAGAAAAAAATCATTCGGCCCAAAATGTCACGGATGTGTCTTTTTTTTGTAGTGGATGTAATGATATCCACCTTGCAAAAGCGTTTCAATATGCGGCTCTATCCTTGGTGGGACCTTCGAGTTCCTCTCAGATAGGATCGCATATTGGGCGTGACACCTGATCACACATAGGGTTTCTGCTTGAGATAGTAGCCATGTCTCACATGTAGGAAATTGTAGTTCGGAGAGGATCGAGTTCACCATATCTTCGATAGCCTTAGCTCGAGCTCCTGTCATAGGTCCAAGTAGTGTCGTGGGAGACGTAGGTCGGTGCATGGGGATGACCATAGGATGCTCCGCATCATCTGCTAGGACAAACGGTATGCGGTGTTCACCGGGAGGGCACCAGGGGTTTACAGTTCATGGGAAGTGATACTTCTCCATCGTATCTACTTTTCCAAACTCTTTTGCCCTTGTTTTGGACTCTAACTTGCATGATTTGAATGGAACTAACCCAGACTGACGCTGTTTTTAGCAGAATTGCCATGGTGTTATTTTTGTGCAGAATAAAAATTTCTCGGAATGACCTGAAAATCAATGGAGATAACTTTTGCAATTAATAAAAAATATTGGCGAACGAATCAGCAGCAGGGGGCCCACACCCTATCCACAAGGGAGGGGGCGTGCTCACCACCCTGGGACGCGCCCTCCGACCTTGTGGGCCCCCTGGACCTCCACCGACCTCAACTCCAACTCCATATATTCACTTTCGGGGAGAAAAAATTCAGAGAGAAGGATTCATCGCATTTTACGATATGGAGCCGCCGCCAAGCCCTGTTCTTCCTCGGGAGGGCAGATTTGGAGTCCGTTCGAGGCTCCGGAGAGGGGAATCCTTCACCATCGTCATCATCAACCATCCTCCATCACCAATTTCATGATGCTCACCGCCATGCATGAGTAATTCCATCGTAGGCTTGCTGGACCGTGATGGGTTGGATGAGATTTACCATGTAATCGAGTTAGTTTTGTTAGGGTTTGATCCCTAGTATCCACTATGTTCTAAGATTGATGTTGCTATGACTTTGCTATGCTTAATGCTTGCCACTAGGGCCCGAGTGCCATGAGTTCATATCTGAACCCTTTATGTTTTCATGAATATGTTTGTGTTCTTGATCCGATATTGCAAGTTATAGTCACCTACTACGTGTTATGACCCGGCAACCCCGGAGTGACAATAGTCGAGACCACTCCCGGTGATGACCGTAGTTTGAGGAGTTCATGTATTCACTAAGTGCTAATGCTTTGGTCCGGTACTCTATTAAAAGGAGGCCTTAATATCCCTTAGTTTCCAATAGGACCCCGCTGCCACGGGAGGGTAGGACAAAAGATGTCATGCAAGTTCTTTTCCATAAGCACGTATGACTATATTCGGAATACATGCCTACATTATATTGATGAACTGGAGCTAGTTCTGTGTCACCCTATGTTATAACCGTTGCATGATGAATGCCATCCGACATAATTATCCATCATTGATCCATTGCCTGTGAGCTTTTCACATATTGATCTTTGCTAAGTTACTTTTCCGTTGCCACTGTTACGATTGCTACAAAACTACTACTGTTACTTTTGCCACCGTTACCGCTACTTCCATACTACTTTGCTACTAAATATTTTGTTGCAGATATTAAGTCTTTCAGGTGTGGTTGAATTTACAACTCAGCTGCTAATACTTCAGAATATTCTTTGGCTCCCCTTGTGTCAAATCAATAAATTTGGGTTGAATACTCTACCCTCGAAAATTGTTGCGATCCCCTATACTTGTGGGTTATCAAGACCTTTTTCTAGCACCGTTGCCGGGGAGCATAGCTCTATTCTTTGAGTCACTTGGGATTTATATCTGTTGATCACTATGAGGAATTTGAAAGATCAAAGAACCAAGATGTTTCCCTCAACTACGAGGGGAGGTAAGGAACTGCCATCTAGCTCTGCACTTGATTCTCCTTCTGTTTTGAGTAAACTTGCAACACCTACACCTGCTATTGATTCCAATATGTCACATGTTATTGATGATGCCACTTATGCTTTGCATGATACTTATGATGAAACTACTTCTGTGCTTGATTATACTTTGCCACTAGGTGAATTTCTTGATGAACAACTTACTAGGGTTAGAGAGAATGAAATTACTGAAACTAATGATATTATTGAAGACGATGATTATGATTCTCCCCCTAGATATGAATTACCTATTGTGCCTGAGGGTTATGTTATGGATGAAGAAACTGTTGGAGACTTCTTTGCTTGTAATGATAGGGAAGATCTTAAGAAATTGTTAGCTAAGCTGGAAGAAAAATCCTTGAATGCTAGAATGAAATGTGATCCTGCTTTTGCTACTTCACCTATCTTTGTTACTGATAAGGATTATGAATTCTCTGTTGATCCTGAGTTAATTACTTTGGTTGAATCTGATCCTTTTCATGGTTATGAATCTAAAACTGTTGTGGCACATCTTACTAAATTAAATGATATAGCCACCCTATTTGCTCATGAGGAAAAAATTCGTTATTACTATATCCTTAAATTATTTCCTTTCTCACTAAAGGGTGATGCTAAGTTATGGTTTAATTCTCTTGCTCCTGGTTGTGTGCGTAGTCCCCAGGATATGATTTATCACTTCTCTGCAAAATATTTCTCCGCTCATAAGAAACAAGCTGCCTTACGGGAAATATTTAACTTTGTGCAAATTGAAGAAGAGAGTCTCCCACAAGCTTGGGGGAGCCTTCTCCAATTACTTAATGCTTTGCCTGATCATCCTCTCAATAAAAATGAAATACTTGATATCTTTTATAATGGACTAACTGATGCTTCCAAAGACCACCAGGACAGTTGTGCTGGTTGTGTTTTCAGGGAAAGAACTGTTGAGCAAGCTGAATTGCTATTCAATAATATATTGAGTAATGAAATTGATTGGACACTTCCTGAACCAACTCCGAAGCCAACTCCGAAGAAAAGCGGTATTCTATTTCTCAGTCTTGAAGATATGCAAGAGGCAAAGAAATCAATGAAAGAAAAAGGTATTAAAGCTGAAGATGTTAAAAATTTACCGCCTATTGAACAAATACATGGTCTTGATAACCTGACACATGTAGTAGAGTTAAACTCTCTCCGTAGATTTGATGAAGGTGATATTCCTCATAATAAGTCTGCTAGTCAATGCTTTGATGAGTTTGATAATTTTATTGTTAAACAAGAGAATTTCAATGCTTATGGTAGTAGACAATTGAAACGTAATGCTTACATGCTTGATCACTTGGGTGATTATATGAGTAGAACTATTAATGATCTTAAGCTTATTAGTAAACATGCTTCCATGGTTACAACTCAAGTAGAACAAGTACTTAAGGCATAGGATGATTTGCTTAATGAGTTGAATAATAAGAGTAATGATAATGCTGTTAGGGTTATGACTAGAGGTGGTAAAATGACCCAGGAACCGTTGTATCCTGAGGGCCATCCTAAGAGAGTTGAGCAAGATTCTCAGAGAAATAATACTGATGCACCTAGTCCTCGTACTAAAAAGAAAAAGAAAACTAATAGGACTTTGCATGCTAGTGAACCTGCTATAGACACACCCGAGAATCCTAATAATATTTCTATTTCTGATGCTGAGACACAATCTGGTGATGAACATGAACCTAGTGATAATGTTAATGATGATGTTCATGTTGATGCTCAACCTAGTAATGATAATCATGTAGAGATTGAACCTGTTGTTGATAAGAGAGACTTTGTTGCTAGGAAACATGGTAAAGAAAGAGAACCATGGGGTTCAGAAACCCATGCCCTTTCCTTCTAAGCCATCCAAGAAAAAGGATGATGAGGATTTTGAGCGCTTTGCTGAAATGATTAGACCTATCTTTTTGCGTATGCGTTTGACTGATATGCTTAAAATGCCTCCTTATGCCAAGTATATGAAAGATATTGTTTCAAATAAAAGAAAGATACCTGAAGCTGAAATTTCCACCATGGTTGCTAATTATTCTTTTAAGCATGGAATACCAAAGAAACTTGGAGATCCAGGAGTACCAACTATACCATGTTCCATTAAAAGAAACTATGTTAAAATTGCTTTATGTGATCTTGGAGCCGGTGTTAGTGTTATGCCTTTCTATTTATATCATAGACTTGAATTGAATAAGTTGACACCTACTGAAATTTCTTTGCAAATGGCTGATAAATCAACTGCTATACCCATCGGTATTTGTGAGGATGTGCCTGTTGTGGTTGCAAACGTTACTATCTTAACAGACTTTGTTATTCTTGATATTCCCGAGGACGATAGTACACTGGTACGCGTCGGTCCTTAACAAACGGTTTTTAACCCCTTTCCGCGACGGCATTTGGAACCGTCGCTAGTGAGTGTGGGCGAAAGGGGGGTCCTTCCCACACGACCCAGAAACCGTCGGGGATAGGGCCCCTACAGTACTCCTACTCGTTTCTGCTCGCATTGCCATCGCAGTCGGTATTCTGTGGTGCTAAGTTTATGATGCGTGGCCCATCACAAACGGTTCACTATTATAGAACGTGTATGATGCGCGGCCCATCACAAATGGTTCACCGTTAAGAAGATTAGCTAATCGTCGTACGAGTGTCGGACAGGATTACGAAATGTCGGACCGTCGTAACATCGTCGTACATGACAACTATTGCACATGCTATTCTATGGTGCAACGTTTACGATGCATACTTCATCAGAAACAGTTCATGGTTGCGAATCGTGTATGATAAGGAAACTAACACAAACGTTTAGTTTGCCCGCACCGTTTGTGATATTGTCTGACATCGCACACGCTTTGCAAACGGCAATTGTGTGCATGCTTGCACATGTTTCCTCTCTGTGAACCGTCTCAGATTATGGTGCATATCGCAAACGTTTGTGTTTTACCAACACTGTGTGCCGTAACAACCTGGAGAGCATAATTTCACCATAATTTAATTGCTGCTTTTCCAAATTGTACCGGATTTGGATTTGAATTTGAATGTATGCTACAGCTTTATTCATATCCATCAGGTTCAAACAACCAATGCATTATTCGATTCATACGTACATATGTTCAAGAATTACATAAGAACCAAATAAAGAATGATGAACCACAGTTGTATACTTGTACTATTAAAGACGGTAAAGAAAGAGGCGAAATATATTCTGGTTGCTGAACAAGGTGAAGCGGAATGCCCATATTGTGCCCTCCTCCATGCAGAAGGCATGCACGACTCTAGTCCAACCCCTTGTGATGGCCGACCGCCCATCCTTCACGGTCTTCATGAAAACATCTAGATAATCATCGTGTTCTGGTAGAAATACTTTAACCTTTGCATGCCCACCAATCATGTAGTTTGAGAGGTAATCTTGAGTAAACTGCTTTGGCAACCACTGCAAAGGAAAAAGATTCAGACATTGTCATCTAACACAACTCATTATGGGTAGTAAAAAGAAGGCTGCAGAGTTCTTACTCACCATCCTGCAGTTTGCTGTTGTCTTGGATAAAGTGTAAACAAATAGTTTAATTGCCATCTTTGGACCCATTTTACTAACAATCTTTATCAGCTTCCTCACTTGATGCTGGTTCATCGATATCTCATTGCCCCATACGCAGAAAGGGTCGAAACGTGGATCTTTACCAATGACATGTGTACCTAAAAGCACCAAGTTAATATTAGAAGCTAAACAACAATTGCACAATGATGTAGTATAACACTCTTTTATAATATGTCTATATACATCCGTATGTGGTAGCCCATTTGAAATCTCTAAAAAGACAAATATTTAGGAACGGGGGGAGTATCTTATAACATCCAATATACTCACATATTAGATGAATTAACATCTTATATTATGGGCCGGAAGGAGTTTAGTTCATTCTTACAAATTATCAGCTGATTAACTATTGCTGTATCCATGGGTTACAGTTATTTTGAGCTAGTTCGGGCTCAAATAGCCCTAAAGTATATCTAAACATGAGGGCTAGTTTGAGCTAGTTGCATCTATAACCCACCCAAAAAAACTATCCAACCCAAGAGGTGCTAATTGGAGCTAGTTCTCCTAGTGCATTTATTGTCAATCTTACCCTGATATCCAAACAACTCTTTGGATGGAGTTAGTTCAGAGTTAGTAATGAGCTAGAAACTAACTCTAACCTCTAGCTAAGTTGAGTATCCAAACAGGGTTGTGTTGTTGCTGTTGCTGTTGCTGCTCTTCTACGTATATCTAGACATCATTAGAACATTAATGTAACACTCTTCCTTGTTGCTATGTAGCCTAGGATTGCATATTTAGACATTAAGTACAGTGCATGTTGCTATGTAGCCTCAGATATATTACATATGGCCCTAGTTAACCTAACGAAAAATGGGTTGCAGATATATTCAGTTAAAAGTCCGATTCACCGATTAGTCCCTTATCAGCCACCGGCCTATATGGTACCAGCTACCGATATCCTGAACAGTGAGCAGATATAAGCCATGGGATGAAACTAACCTCGATGGAAAACAGCAGTCGTTCCCAAAATTGTCCTGTGTAGGTACATCGAGAAGCATGTTAAGCACAACAGGCTAAACATCAACCAAAATAATACATGGCAGACAAAATAATCTCCAAAAGATAGCTTCAGTGTGCAGGTTTAAGCACGCTAGTAAAGCAAAACAAGTGGAAAGGTCTGCTAACTGCAACAGGCCTAACATTTAACAACAAGCAAACATAGTCATTCAAACTGGTATTGTGTCAGTCTAAGTACACTGGTTATGGTTAAATAAAAATGGAAAGGCGTGTTAACTACAAGATGCAGCAACCAAATGTAGTCATTCATAGTGGTATTGTTGAAACTGGTACTGATGAAATTAAACTGCACAGTTCATACTTGCACATATAGAACATCATGTTGTGAATAACTGGAATAAACAAGGCATACTACGAACAACCAAAGATAGCATTTGAAACTGAACATATGCTAACTACAAACAACCGAACAATCAAAAAACTTTAAAAGAGGCATATGCTAGCTATAACAGGCTTAACAGCAAGTAAATATATGCATTCCTATTGGTATGTTTAAAACTGGATTGATGAAATGTACTGCACAGTAAATAATTGCACATATAGAGCATCACATTGTGAACAACTGAAATAAACAAGGCATACTGCAAACAACCAGATATAGCAATTAAATCTGGACATATTCTCACTACACTACAAAAGGGACTCGACAAAACAAATCATGGGTTTCCCCCTGTGAAGAGGCACGGCAAAACAAATCATGGGTTTCCTCACTTGTCACAGATGAGCTCGTTCCCGTGGGAAGAGCACAGACCCTGGATGCGCTCCATGTTGTCGCAGATGGGCTCCTTCCCATTGGAAGAGCACGGCTGTAGGATGCCCTCCCTGATGTCGCAGACGGGCGCTTTCCCCTTGGAAGAGCAGATGGGCTCTTTCCCCTTGGAAGAGCCGGAGAGGGTGCCGTCCTCGTGGTTGCCGTCGATGAGGTCTGACTTGGAAGATGTGGATCCCAAGCCAGCGTCGCAGAACGTGTCCTTCAAAAATGACAAAAGGGGCTCGATGGCGATGTAGAATGGCAAATTGTTGACAGCGAGCCAGAGGAGATCAGCGGCGGGGCCATGGATGAGATCGACGGTGGTTGAACCTGAGGGGTTGGGTGTGACACAGCCCGCCTCAGGCAGTCGCTGTCGATGACCTCGATGTCGTAGCCGGTGGCCGAGACATGCCTGCATACTCTAGCCCGCTGCTTGAGTGCCTGCCGCCAGTAATGGTCGTCAGCTTCCTCGGCGACGTCGGGCGAAGAGACCGCTATACACCTCTTCTGGGCCAGTCGCTCCTCGAGCTCCACCGAAAGCGTAGCCGGGCTTAGGCTGCGACGCTCTAGAGTGGGGGATGGGGATGGGGATCTGTGGGAAAGGGGGCGTTTGGTAGGCGTCATCTAAGAAACTTAGGGTGGCCTGGGTATGGAGATCGGTGGGTAAGCTGCACGGGCAAACCGGCAGATGTTGACAATGGAGGCCTTACGGCGGCAGCGGCGGCGGGGACCTTGCTAGGGTTTCGAGCGAGGGAGGGGGCCCCCCCCCCCCCCCCCCCCCCCCCCCCCCCCCCCCCCCCCCCCCCCCCCCCCCCCCCCCCCCCCCCCCCCCCCGTGTGTGTGTGGAGGGGGGCGCGGGGTGTTTGAGGAAATGACGCGGGTGCTGAAAATTTTACTACGCGGGAGTGAAATGCCGGGCTATTGAAAATTTTGATGATAGTGCATCGCACACGGTCCGGAGATAACAATCGTGTGTTATGAAACAAGAAAACCCTCGAGGCGGGAAGGTATTTTCTAGGGATGCAGGCAGGATTGGGAACAAGAAACATCGCACACGGTCCGGAGATAACAACCGTGTGTTCAGAAAAACCCTCAAGGCGGGTAGATTATTTCTAGGGATGTAAGCCGGATTGGGAACAAGAAACATCGCACACGGTCCGGAGATAACAACCGTGTGTTATGAAACAGAAAAACCCTCGAGGCGGGCAGATATTTTTGAGAGGGGGAGCCTCGTGGAGCCCAATGTACTGTGCAGATGTGTGCATGACAGGTGCACCGGCGTGGCACACGGTTAGTTTGAGTGAACCGTGTCTGTTGCGTCATCCGACTTGTCTAATGTTCATAAATTTGGCAAAAAATGACGCGGGAGAGGGTCAGAACACGAACACACTTGCATGTGGACCAAATTTATGTATCCAAAGGGTGGTTTGATTTTCAAATACCAAATGCAACTTCGATGTGGCACCTCTCTCGCAAAGCGCACGGTATTGCTTGCCCCCACCCCCCCTCGTGTCGGCACAAAGGGAATCCTAAGCTATGAATGAATGCCCCCTCCTCCCCAACCGAGGTTCACCTAGCAAAGTGTGAAGTAGCTAGCAGCCCCCCTCCTCCCTCATGTTGGCACGAAGGGAATCCTAAGCTATGAATGCATGCCCCCCCAACCGAGGTTCATTCACCTAGCAAGTGCGAAGTAGCTAGCAGCCCCCACTCCCTTGTGTCGGCACGAAGGGAATCCTAAGCTATGAATGCATGCCCCCCCAACCGAGGTTCACCCCATCAAAGTGCGAAGTAGCTAGCAGCCCCCCTCCCTCGTGTCTGCACGAAGGGAATCCTAGGCTATGAATGCATGCCCCCCAACCGAGGTTCACCCTAGCAAAGTGCAAAGTAGCTAGCAGCCCCCCTCCCTTGTGTCAGCACGAAGGGAATCCTAAGCTATGAATGCATGCCCCCCGACTGAGGTTCACCTAGCAAAGTGCGAAGTAGCTAGCAGCCCCCCCCCCCCCCCCCCCCCCCCCCCCCCCCCCCCCCCCCCCCCCCCCCCCCCCCCCCCCCCCCCCCCCCCCCCCCCCCCCCCCCCCCCCCCCCCCCCCCCCCCCCCCCCCCCCCCCCCCCCCCCCCCCCCCCCCCCCCCCCCCCCCCCCCCCCCCCCCCCCCCCCCCCCCCCCCCCCCCCCCCCCCCCCCCCCCCCCCCCCCCCCCCCCCCCCCCCCCCCCCCCCCCCCCCCCCCCCCCCCCCCCCCCCCCCCCCCCCCCCCCCCCCCCCCCCCCCCCCCCCCCCCCCCCCCCCCCCCCCCCCCCCCCCCCCCCCCCCCCCCCCCCCCCCCCCCCCCCCCCCCCCCCCCCCCCCCCCCCCCCCCCCCCCCCCCCCCCCCCCCCCCCCCCCCCCCCCCCCCCCCCCCCCCCCCCCCCCCCCCCCCCCCACACACACACACTTTCAGTCGGCGGGCCAGAGAGGCATATATCTCACCAAGATGGATCGTAAAACGAACCAAGAATAATCCACCTTGGTCGTACAACCTCTCTCTTGTAGTTGGTCAAAGTGATGGCCGTCCATGCGACCCCGGAGATGGGCTAGCTCGCCAATAATCATGCAAGTAGCTAGTCCCCGAAGACAACCACTGCATGCGTGTGGCCCAAACATATGTATGGAGAGGTGTGTTTTTGAGTACCAATGGAACAACTTTGATGTGGCACCGTGATTTCGAACTAGAAATCCCCACACTGAGTGAGGGTTAGGTTGACGATGCATATGTATGTTAGACCACACTTCAAGCCAACGACGGGGATTCATGCATGCATGTGTGCATAGTATATGTGCTCAAACTTAATTAGGTCTGAATATCACCATGACCTATACTACGATAACACGAACCAAATGAAGAATCCGCCATGGTAACCTATCTTGTTGTTGGTCAAGGTGATCATGGATGTCCACGCGGGCCCATGAATATATAGGTTTGTCGCTGATAACCATGCGAGGGAGTGTATCGTTTGAAGGGAACCTCTACATGCATATGTATGGAGGTGATGCGTGCATGCATGTTTGAATACACAACATTGATGTGGCGCATGTGTCAAAAATCGTACACTAGCTCCCCACACAGAGCGCAATCGGTTCATGATGTGTCATTGTACTAGCCACTTCGACTCGATGGGAGGGATTCATGCGTACACACGCATGTGTGTGTGCTCAAACTGTATCATGCATGTCATCCCAGAGCAAAAAATAATAATCCCCTCCTAAGTCAAATTAACCTCTCTTGTTGTCAGGCAAAAAAGTAGTGATGGACCAAGCGGGCCCACAGATGGAAAGCATCGATATCGTTGATAACCGCTTAAGTGGGTGCGAGAGGACAACCACCACCGCTTTGCATGTGGGCCAAACATATATATGTTGAATACCCAAAATGCACAACTTTGATGTGCCACATGCCTCAAAAACCATAAACGATGCACCCACACAGAGCGAGGTTCATATCAAGCGTACTACATATGATGGTCCCCTTCCCCCCTCTTCACCGCATACTATATGCTCCTGCCGTAATATATGTACAACCCAAAAGAATCCTCATCGATGGTGAAATTAATTAACCTCTCCCGATGTAGGTCAAAGTGATGCATGCATGCATCGACGATGGCCTCGTGGGCCCACAGATGGAAGTGTCACACGTGAGTGTCCTAGCTAGGATATGCATGTGGCCCAAAAAGGTGTTGTGTGATGTTTGAATAACCAATTTCACAATTTTGATGTGGCACGTGCCTCGGTAACCAAAAAGTCCCGACACTGAGTGAGGTGTACTTGTTCACGGACGCGTACGTATAGTATATATGCTAGTCCCCTCCCACCTCTTCGACGCGTACTATATACCACCATAACACAAACAAAAAAAATTCTACCTTGCTGGTCAAATTAACCTCACTGTCGGCTGTTCGTCAAAGTGATGGACGACGACCTCACGGGCTCACAGAAAGCGTCACACGCGAGTATCGAGTATCGTGTAGGACAACCATCGACTGCATGTGGCCAAAACATTTATGTATGAAAGGGTTGTGTAATGTTTTAAATAACGATTTCACGACTCTGATGTGGCACCGGCCTGCCTAACAAAACGGCCAACCCACACGGTGGCTCACAACTCGTAGTGTACTGCGAGCCACCCGCCACCCCCAGACGAACACACCCACACACACACCGCGAATCCACCACAACTACGATGCATGTTAAATTAATTATCCCGCGGTGAACATACATGTTACCAAAGGAGGGACGTTTTAATTTCAAAAAAAATCATAGAGATCATTAAGACGTTTTAGTACATTGATTGATTGATTTTCTACGGGTATAATGTGCAAAAATCAAATTTGAGCTACATGCACACGTGACAGTGCACCTAAATGGATTGCAAAAACACATGTGTCTCA
The DNA here is from genome assembly GCA_036873465.1 of Thinopyrum obtusiflorum. Taxonomy (NCBI): domain Eukaryota; kingdom Viridiplantae; phylum Streptophyta; class Magnoliopsida; order Poales; family Poaceae; genus Thinopyrum; species Thinopyrum obtusiflorum. Next base: position 37,690 of record JAAAWM010011602.1, read on the forward strand.
CTGGGTGCATGTTTACTCCCCGTGCAACAAATTTCAAACATTGAGAATCTTGATTTTTAAATTCTAGTACATCCAAAACTTATTTGAAGTTCATGAAACTTATCGTGTTGTCATATGGACACCAATACAAAGTGGCATTGTACTTTTTTTTGTCAAATTTGAGACCAGTTTTGATGTAATCTTTATCTAATTACAGACGGGAGATTATTAATAATTGGGAACCAATATCCCAAATGGATTATTTATTCTAATTGTGAGCGTTAGACCAACAATGGAAACGTGCCATGCTTCGATTAAGCAATAAAGTGGCAGCATTAATCATCCAAATAGAAAAATAATATACGTGCCGCTGCGTGACCCGTGTGGCGTGCGAGCAGGCGTGAGTTGACGGGACGCATGCGAGCAGTCCGCCGTGCAGGGGAGGCGTGCGTGCAGGTGTGTGAATTGATGGAGGCGTGCTCGCTGCGCAGTGTCATCGGGAGGCATGCGAGTAGCTGTGTGAAACTTTGGTAGGCATGCCAGCACTCCGGTGTGCAGGCTCACCGGGAGGCGAGCCATCGGTTTGACCGCCGCCCGCCTCTCTCCCACAACTCCCACTACTCCATATTAATGGTGCGCCCGAGCGGCCGCACCCCCCATCCTTGCTACGCACACACAATCCTCTCTCTTCGCTTGCATCCTCGATGCCGCTCTCAGTCCTCAAAGCCGTCAGTGTACGAGGATGCCGCCGAAGCGCCCCATCGGAGGGAGTGGCGATGCCAGGGCTGCTAAAGCACCGGAGCACGGCGTGGAGATGGAGACAGAGGTTGCCGTCATTGCCGCGAGTTATCGCTGCACCCTGATGTCGTCGACGGCGTCGAGCTTCCACAATCGGAGGTGGAGTTCCACATTGACTCCGACGACCACTCCGGCGACGACTCTGACGACGACGGACAGTTGGTTAGTCATCTGTACCCATTTATGTGTCAAATAGATCATAGGGTTTCTCTGGTTACTTCTTCCTCCCCCTTTTTGGAATAGAAATCCTGTGGTTATGTTCTCCCAATCCATGAAATCCGAGTAAGTTTCGTTTGATCCGTGTAGTGTATTGATTGTTTGAATGGTACAGGTGTTAAGTGATTAGTTGTTTCATCTGTGTAAATGATTTCTGCTAGTAATCCGACTAGGGTTAGTGTTCGTGCTAATAATTCCTAGCCAGGACTTGACAATTGATTTTGAATGACCTACATATGTTTGTGCCATTATTTTCTTCAAGATTGGTCTATACATAGACGACTGTGCTTAAAAATCGAACCATAATCTCTGGATATGTATAAATAAATAGCCATAAATTCCTAATCCTACTTCACGGCATGTAATCAGTGACTTGATGCCAAATTTGTTTCACTATTTGTATAGGTGCTGTCTGACGATGTGGACAGCGAGGATGAAGATGCCCAGAGGAGGTACAAGAGGCGAATCCTGAGGGAGCCTTATGCGGGAATGCATAACAGGCGTATTAGGACCTGGAACGACGGCTATGGATCCCATTTTGCAACCACAAGCTTCATGACGCGTATCTAAGTGTTCTGGCACATGCAAGAGGACGGGTCGTTGGCTCCTTCAAGCAGAAGTATTCTCGCAGGGTGGCGCACGGCGCGTACGCCGAGTACCTGGAGAAGCTTCAGGATCATGCCGGCCGCATGTGAGATGAGATGTGGGATGGATCGAACTATGTATGCTTGAGTATGCTTAATGACAGTTGAACTATGTACTTATAGTTGAACTATGCTTATGTACGTGTACGCTTATTATCTATGTCTGAGTATGTTAAATATTTCGCCAAATTTTGGTAAAAATTACAATGGGGGACCAATAAACCAGGACGGAGGTAGTACGTCAATCACACATGATTCCCAAAATTGGAACCGTGTCAATGACTTTCATTTTGCCTGCTGCGTCAATCACACACGGTTCGCTCTAGCAAACCGTCGCCCCCAAAATTCTTTGTGGGACAGAAAACCCTCACCACCCAATTCAAAAAAGAAAAAAGAAAACCCTCACCATCCCCACGTCACAAAAACCCTCACCCCGCCCGCCACCCCCTCGGCCCCTCTGGTACGTTCCCCATTCACACCTGGACAAGCTCCTCTGCGTCTATGCCATGGCACCGCCTATCGCGGCGGTAAACACTTAGCTCGCCATCGCCAGGCTGTCGGCAAAGCCCACCGCATTTCGCCACTTCCGCTTGCCGCCACCTATCGCCATCGACTTTCTCGATGCTGCTCGCGGTCGACCCAGCTCCGCCCAGTTGGGGAATCTGCCGTACTGAGGGTTCTTTCTCATGGACGACAAGGTAACTAATTTAACGAGATATTATCTCATCTCTTATCCCAGTTCATCTGCCTTCTTTAATCACCAGGCGGAAATCGCCGTGAATTCATTTTTATTCGAGCTGATTTGAGGGTTTTCTTTCATTCATAGAATGTACAGTGCGCCGACACTTCAGGACTTTGCGACCGCCACCAGAGATTCCATCTCTCCGTACCAGATAACTTGAGGACGCGCACGGTATGTTCAATCTCACCCTAAATCGGTTGGCATGGCCTACTTTCCTGGACATATTCTAAATATTGCTACATTTGGATAAAAGGTGCCACATGCACCATATACGTCAAAGGGGATTTTCCCCCTCTTATTTCTATATTAGGCAAATTAATGATGTATTGTTCTTTCGATTACTCTCATTTTTCCATGACATCATGTTTACCCTATCTGTTTCAATATAGATTTTTGTCCTTCGATTTCAACTGTTGTACAGTTCTTTCAATTTGGGCCCATATTTGCATGTTACCATATTTTCTTTAACAATCCTACCATTTTCTGCAGAACATCCCTCGCTATGCAATGGATTATGTAGTGCACAATTTTTCCCTTTACATAGATCAAGGCTCCACAGATGTCATACTGCACACAAACCATGGATTTACAATCGTTGCTACTGTAAGACTTGATGAACGTGGTGACTCCTATTTTGGCACTGGCTTTTGGAATGAAATTGCAATGTTTTATGTACTGAAAGCTGGCACTAAAATTGCACTGCACATAAAAGGGCCTGGTCATGAGATATATGCTAACTTCCCCGACAAAATCATCCGTCTAGACTTTGTTCGAAGTAAGTTTTCTTTTCAACTATCTGCATATGTTGATTTACCCAACAATGTCAAATGAAATGTGTAGTATTTAAGCAACCAATTGTTATTCCCTTTTCTTACTATATTCCTACCTAATAACTTCTAGTTACCAATACACTTTTCTATTGCCCTGTTTTAACTAAATATTCCATGTACTCCCATTTCTATCAGAAAGCGCCGCTGACAAGGAGACTCCAGAGGTGGAGAACGGGGCTGCCAACAAGCGGAGGCGGGGCGAGCTAGAACCGCAAGCGACTCTAGCAGGCCTAGACTTAATCAGTAGCCTCCCTGATGATATGTTGAGAGTCATCATCTCCCTCCTCCCAATCAAATATGGGGCGCGGACAACCCTCCTTTCCCGGTGGTGGCGCCCCCTATGGAACTCCAGCCCTCTCGACCTCATCGACACCCATGAGCTCTGCCATGGCTATCGCAAAAGCTTGGATGCGTTCTCCAAGATCCTCGGCAGTCACCTTGGCCCAACCAAAGGCCTTAGAATGGGCAAGTTCCATTCCAACGGCAAGGACCGAGCCAAGCTTGACGACTGGTTCCGATCCCCCGCCCTAGATCAGCTCGAGGAGCTCACTTTTGATGATGGGCATATGCGGTCGCTGCCAACGTCCGCACTCCGCCTCGCGCCCACGCTGCGCGTCGCCAAGTTCAGGAACTGCCATTTCCCGCCCCTTAATGATGCGCCCGCTCTTATTCTACCACGACTGAAGCACCTCGAGCTCATCGCCGTCTGCCTCTCAAAGGGTGACATGGAGCGCCTGCTCCGTGGCTGTACTGCACTCGAGTACCTTCGTCTTCAGGCGATCAATGGGTTGAGTACCTTCCACATCATCACCTCCATGACTCTCCGTACTATTTATGTGTGTTGCTGGTGTGGCAGGAAGACATCACAAGATGTGTACCACGGTATGGTCATCCAGGACACACCTGCACTTGAGAGATTACTTGTAGTTGATCAAGAAGGTCCAACAAGAATCAATGTCATTTCTGCGCCGAAATTGACAGTGGTGGGCTACTCGTCTGACAAATACTCTGAACTTGTTATTGGATCCACACCCGTTCAGGTACAACAGCCGCCTTCTACCTCTCCTTCTACAAATTAACATTATTTCTAATTTTGAAGATGTTTGTTCGTCTGTCATTCAGAAAATGATTCCGACAAGCTTGACCCCGAAACTGCGCACAGTGAAGGTCTTGGCACTAGAATCTATCGGGCCCGACCTGGAGCAAGTTGTCAGTTTCCTGATATGCTTTTCGTGCCTGGAGAAGCTATATATTGAGGTGATGTTCCTTTCCTGTTGAATGTTAACCATAAGGGAGTTCAATTTGTGACACCTTTTTCCAAGTTTACAATGACAATGTACTACGATTTCTGAAGGTTCTTTTGGAGCATTTCAGTACATACATGTCCCCCCCCCATATTGGTTGCTTGATCCATATGGTTACAATCAATAAGCATTTCTCCTTTGGATTCATCTGTACTAGTTTTCTTAGGGAACTTTTCATCCACTCCAACCTCTTTTGAAGAAGGCTACATTTTTCTAGAATGTAATCAAATGCCCATGTTAATCATGTCAGATCGAAGATGGCATGTTAGTGCATTTTACAAATCCTGCAAACCAAATAGCTAGGCATGTAGTAATGTTCAAAACTGCATGTAGGCACTAACACGTTTTCTTCTTTTGCAGATAAGATTAGGCCCAGTGGTGGATAATGTGATACAATATAGCAATCACGTCGAATGCCTAGATCTGCATCTCTTAGAAATTACTTTGAACTCCTATCGAGGGACCTTACCGGAGATTATATTCGCCAGGTTCTTTGTTCTCAGAGCAAGGGTGCGGAAGGAAATGAGGTTTGCCCTACATTTATTTCGCAAAAATGAATGGTTTGTTGATCAGCGCCGGCGCCTGCGGCAGAATGGAGTAGGCTCCAAAAATGCTGAATTTCATTTTGGAACTTCAGATGACAGAGTAATCGGAAGTCATCGTGTCAACCCCATACATGACTTCTCAGTGGCTAGCCCCTTTGCAAAAATTGTGAGGTTTTGAAGCCAGACTTAGAAGCGGTGATATTAGTTTGAACCTCTCTGATATCCATGTTCAGCGGATCAGCGCGAGCGTTTGCAGCTGATGAGCTGAATTTCATTTCTAATATCAGTTTGAACCTTGTAATCTTCGAATTTGAGCCATATAACTCTGGAATTTGAACCTTGTAACATTTCGAGCTTTTGTGGTACAATCGTTGAAATGGCATCGTATGAGACTCGTATATTGCTAGCACTATTTTGACCTTAATATGCAATGGTCTTAGATTTTATTAACCATTCTCGGATCAGTTTACCTTGTTGATCTCACAGCACACGATCTGTATAGCTAACTCGACTGCGATCTTCGACATTATTGCACACAGTTGGTTTCTTCCACCGTGTGCACTGTAGAGCACAGAATTAATTATTGCACTCGAGTGTCCATCATCACCCTTCTGTGTAACTTTGACCTCATCACCCAAGGGTAAAGTTATGACCGAAGTCATTCCACACACTTCGTTTTTACAAAGCTTTTTGCCAATAAACGCCCATGATTTGTCCCTCTTCTAGCCGACGCGTGGCCAAACTAGCCGGGCAGGAAACTTGCGCGGTAAACAGCGCGGTAACGCGGGAACAGGCTCACCGAAAATACATTTGGCGCCTCTTCGAGCCCACGCGTGCGGTGCGGTGTTGTCAAGCGTGCACTAGAATCCTCCGCTATGAACGCCGTGACAAGACGTGACGATTACAGGCCGGCCGGCCCCCATTTATTACAGCGGCCATTTAACCTACCCTTGTGTCTCTTCAACCTTTCGATCGCGCCCCACCATTGCAAGAAGCACACCCACCACGAGAAATTCTTAGAGGGTATCCTGCGCGGCTCCAATGGCGCTCCGAGCGGCTGCCGGCGACGAGCAGCAGTTCACCATGCGTGCCGTGGTGGACACCCACAGAAGGTTCATGGACCTCTCGGTGGTGTACACCAACGACCCGGTCTGGGTGGAGCACTCCATCCACATCATGGGTTCGACCTCGAGTACACCCGCGCTCGTGCGGGTCTCGTCCCAAGGTCGTCGTCGCCCAGATGTGTGTGTGCCACCACGTCCTCGTCTACCACTACTGCCTGGCCACAAGGCCTTGCGAGCATTTCGCCAGGTTTGTCAACAGCCCCCACTACATGTTTGCTATGGTGGACATCACCAACGATGTAAAGGCGCTCGAGAATTCGGGCATCGCCTGCCAGAATCTTGTCGACATCCAGGGCCAATACAAGATCTGGGGAAGCAAGGAGCATGAGAAGGACTCACTGGTTCACCTCGCCGAGGCCATCATCGACCCCTACTACAAAGACATGAAGGATTCACGCAACAAGGACAAGCGTGCCTGGCACTCGGCCTGGATGGAGAAACTCGACAAAGCTCACGTCGTGTACGCGGCCAAGGAGGCGTACACGAGCTACGGCATGTACAGGCGGATCGTTGACATGAGGAAGTGCCTCCTTCCCCAAAACGGCCAGGGATCCAGCCGGAAGCAGAGCAATGGCAAGCGTCGTCGCAATAATAAGTAGATGATTAATCCTTGTTTCTCCTACTTTAGTATGCATGTAATTGCTTTCTTTGGTGTGTGGAAATGTTATGTGTGTAGTCACTTGTGTAATTGTATGCTTAATTTGGTTATGGAATGCTGTCTTTTTAAGTATATATGTTGATGCTCTATAGACAGAGCGTAGATGTTGTGCGGACAAAGAAAATCACATCACACACGGACTAAACAATGGAACCCGTCGCCCCCCCCCCCCCCCCCCCCCCCCCCCCCCCCCCCCCCCCCCCCCCCCCCCCCCCCCCCCCCCCCCCCCCCCCCCCCCCCCCCCCCCCCCCCCCCCCCCCCCCCCCCCCCCCCCCCCCCCCCCCCCCCCCCCCCCCCCCCCCCCCCCCCCCCCCCCCCCCCCCCCCCCCCCCCCCCCCCCCCCCCCCCCCCCCCCCCCCCCCCCCCCCCCCCCCCCCCCCCCCCCCCCCCCCCCCCCCCCCCCCCCCCCCCCCCCCCCCCCCCCCCCCCCCCCCCCCCCCCCCCCCCCCCCCCCCCCCCCCCCCCCCCCCCCCCCCCCCCCCCCCCCCCCCCCCCCCCCCCCCCCCCCCCCCCCCCCCCCCCCCCCCCCCCCCCCCCCCCCCCCCCCCCCCCCCCCCCCCCCCCCCCCCCCCCCCCGCAACTAAAATCTGAACCGTGTTTGATGCATCCTCCATCGCAAACATTTTGCACCTTTTTGACGGTTTTTTTGCAGCACCGTTTGCGATTATGGCATCGCACACAGTTTCGTCGAAGGGTCTCTGATCGTAGTGTCGCGTTAGCAGCATCCTGCAGTAGTGGTATGTCGATTATCCTTGGTAGGCCCTTCTTGAATACTACAGGGGCTGTTATTGATTGCAACAAAGGCAATGTCACTTTTCATGTTAATGGTAATGAGCATACGGTACACTTTTTGAAGAAACAACCTCAAATTCATAGTATCAATTCTATTGGAAAAATTCCAACTATTACTATTGGAGGTTTTGAATTCCCTCTTCCTACTGTCAAAAAGAAATATGATATTCTTATTGTTGGGGAAATGCATATCCCCCTTGAGGTAACCTAGTGTTATTCGAAAGTTCTCCGGTTTCATGTCACTCGGAAGAAGTTTGTTAATGAAACTTGATCAACCTCGTTAATGGATTCCTTTTGATGAGCATAAGATGGATGAATTTAGAAAGCACAACTCTCTGTACCCATCCTTTACTTTCTGTTATTTAGTTTAAATAAAGCAAAAATAGTATTTTCTGTCTGTTTTCTGAATTATTCGTGCAATAAAAAAATGTCCCGAAAATAAAAGTTCTCCAAATGCCCTGAAAATTTAGTATGATTTTTATGCAATACTTTAGAATTTCTGGTGCAAAGAACACACCAGGGGGCCTCGCCAGCTGGCCACAAGGGTGGAGGGCGCGCCCACCCCCCTGGGGCGCTCCCCTTGACCTTGTGGGCCCCAGGTGGCCCCCTCCACTTATTCCAGCACCCATCCACTCTTTCTTCCTCCAGAAAAAATCACTCCATAGCTCAAACTCATGTTCTTGCTCATCTTGCTGCCATTTTCGATCTCCTTGCTCAAAGCTCCATTCACAAAACTGCTTTGGGGGATTGTTCTTCGGTATGTGACTCCTCCAATGGTCCAATTAGTTTTTGTTCTAGTGCTTTATTCATTGCAAATTTTTGCTGCTGTGGTGGCTTTGTTCTTGAGCTTGCATGTCAAATTTATATGGTCCAAAGTAGTTTTGATGCATGGTTTAGCCTCTAGACACTTGTAGGAGTAGTTGCTATCAATTTTATCGAGTTTGGTTCACTTTTATTTTGAGTTACTAAAAATTTCAGAAATTTTGAGTGGAAGGAAATGTTGAGGAGATTGTTGAGAGGCTCCTCGAGCCGGGGTTCACAGGAAAAACAAAATGAGGACAGAGGGAAAAGCCCAAGTATAACCTTCCTCGTGCCGCGGAAATTTGGCCGTGCGAATGGCCATGTGATGCATTCTTACAAGCAGCAGGGATTTATGATGATTTCTATTATTTGGCTGGGAATGCAGGCATCACCGACTTCCTCCTCGACCGGTGTAATCAGTATCTCCTACTCACTAATACTTTCGTGCAAAATTTTCATTTTCATGCTAGGAAATCACCACCCATGGTAGACTTTCACTTATATGATGAGTAGAAAGAAATGACGCTTTATGACTTTTGTGAGGTTTGTAAATTACCCTATGAGGGCAGCGTCGAGGAGCGATGTCCTAGTAATGTGGAAGGCCTTATTCATGAAATTGCCGTAGGGGAAGGTAGAGGAGTGTCGGGAGCGAGAGTGGCTAGTATACATCTTCATGTTTTACGCTACTACCCATTATTTGCTGGGAGATGTTTAATTGGTCGTGGAGAGAGTGGGGGCCTTAGTGCCCCTGACCTCACTATTTTGTGCCATGCTTTACATAGAGATAGAACTTACAGTTTGGGCGCTATGGTTGCTAGACGGTTGAGCATGAACCGCACAAAGGGTCCTATTTTCGGAGGTATCTTTGCCACTCTCCTTGCCAAACACTTTGAGATACCCATTAGGCAGTATGAAAAGGAAGAGAAACTGCTACCCACTATGTATTTAGATTATGACAGCCCCCCCCCCCCCCCCCCCCCCCCCCCCCCCCCCCCCCCCCCCCCCCCCCCCCCCCCCCCCCCCCCCCCCCCCCCCCCCCCCCCCCCCCCCCCCCCCCCCCCCCCCCCCCCCCCCCCCCCCCCCCCCCCCCCCCCCCCCCCCCCCCCCCCCCCATTACTTTGCCTGCACCTTCTTTGTTCGATATTCATTCAGGCAGGTACCTCACTTTGCCCGAGGACATTTATGCATACTGGGAGCAGACGCGATCCCCAGTTCCTGAGCCAGAACCATCACCTGATCCGTATGAGGAGTCTATTTATCAGTGGGAGCCACAGGAGCTCGCTAACCAATGGAACCCTCAGGATTCTCCTCAGTACCCAGGAGAGGGCTATTTTGATCCATGGGCGTAGACCAACTTAGGCCAAAAGCCTAAGCTTGGGGGAGTATGTATTTCTCACCGACATTACATTCATGTTCACAGACTCATTCCAGTTGTCGGTGTTCATACTTTTTCATTGTATTATCCATGTTAGTTTATTTCTTTTTCTTGCTTTCTTCTTGTGTGTTCGAAAAACTTTGAGAAAATCCAAAAAAATAGTTGTAGCTTCTTTTTAGTTTCCTTTCCATGTTTATTTAGTTTTAGTAACCCAAAAAGATTTCTCGTTCTTCTTTTTGTTTGTTGGGAGCTTTCCCGTGTAAATAGTTTTTCTCGTTCTTGTTTTTACTTTCTTCAGAAAAACAAAAACTCCAAAAAAAATCAGTGTGTTTCTTTGAAATTCTTTTTCCTTTCTTTGGGTTGAGAGGATAAGACCACGATGAAAATGTTGAGTGGCTCACATATGCATTATTGTTGATCTAATAAAGAGCCCATATTACCTTGTCTTCTCCTTTGAATAAATGTTTGCAGATTCCAGCTTAGTCCAATGCACATGCACTATTATTATTATCCACACCGTTCGGTCGTGCAAGTGAAAGGCAATAATGACGATATTTGATGAAATGATTGCCCCCCCCCCCCCCCCCCCCCCCCCCCCCCCCCCCCCCCCCCCCCCCCCCCCCCCCCCCCCCCCCCCCCCCCCCCCCCCCCCCCCCCCCCCCCCCCCCCCCCCCCCCCCCCCCCCCCCCCCCCCCCCCCCCCCCCCCCCCCCCCCCCCCCCCCCCCCCCCCCCCCCCCCCCCCCCCCCCCCCCCCCCCCCCCCCCCCCCCCCCCCCCCCCCCCCCCCCCCCCCCCCCCCCCCCCCCCCCCCCCCCCCCCCCCCCCCCCCCCCCCCCCCCCCCCAGTTGAATCAAAATCAACATAGCCTCCACGATATTTATGTTCATGGTGATTTACATCCTACTCATGCTTGCATTCAAAGTTGGTTAATCTCAATACATGTTTATGACTGTTGTCGCTCTCTAGTTGGTCGCTCCTCAATCTTTTCTAGCCTTCACTTGTACTAAGCGGGATTACTGCTTGTGCATCCACTTCCATAAACCCAAAGTTGTTCCATATGAGTCCACCATACCTAACTATATGCGGTATTTACCTGCCGTTCCAAGTAAATTTGCATGCGCCAAACTCTAAAGCTTCAAATAATATTCTATTTTGTATGCCCGAATCGCTCATGTAGCGACTGGGGGTTGTCAGTATCTTCCATGCTATGTGGGTTATTCTCACGATGAGTGTTTATTCACTTGTCATTCATGACAAAGTGGCTGGTAATTGGGATGCCCAGTTCCATGCTCTAAATCAAATCAAAATATACTATCAAACAAAACTCCCCCAGGACTGTTGTTGGTATGGACGGTACCTGTTGTTTCGGACCAGCCGTGGAGTGTGCTTGTTGGTGGAGGGGGAGTAAAAACTTTACCATTCTGTTTAGGAACCGCCTATAATGTATTTAGCATGGAAGATACCGAGATCTCTTGGTCATTATGTTGACAATGAAAGCATGCCGCTCAAAATTATATTCATCTCTGTTTTAAAAGCTCGAGCTCTGGCACCTCTGCAAATCTCTACTTCCCTCTGCGAAGGGCCTATCTATTTACTTTTATGTTGAGTCATCATCCTCTTATAAAAGCACCAGTTAGAGAGCACCACTGTCATTTGTATGCATTGTTGTTAATTGATATTGAGTATGACTGTGACTGGATCTCTTTTACCATGAATTACAACCCCCCCCCCCCCCCCCCCCCCCCCCCCCCCCCCCCCCCCCCCCCCCCCCCCCCCCCCCCCCCCCCCCCCCCCCCCCCCCCCCCCCCCCCCCCCCCCCCCCCCCCCCCCCCCCCCCCCCCCCCCCCCCCCCCCCCCCCCCCCCCCCCCCCCCCCCCCCCCCCCCCCCCCCCCCCCCCCCCCCCCCCCCCCCCCCCCCCCCCCCCCCCCCCCCCCCCCCCCCCCCCCCCCCCCCCCCCCCCCCCCCCCCCCCCCCCCCCCCCCCCCCCCCCCCCCCCCCCCCCCCCCCCCCCCCCCCCCCCCCCCCCCCCCCCCCCCCCCCCCCCCCCCCCCCCCCCCCCCCCCCCCCCCCCCCCCCCCCCCCCCCCCCCCCCCCCATGACAAGTGAATCAACACTCATCGTGAGAATAACCTACCTAGCATGGAAGATACTGACAGCCCCCAGTCGCTACATGAGCAATTCGGGCATACAAAATAGATTATTATTTGAAGGTTTAGAGTTTGGCGCATGCAAATTTACTTGGAACGGCAGGTAAATACCGCATATAGGTAGGTATGATGGACTCATATGGAACAACTTTGGGTTTATGGAAGTGGATGCACAAGCAGTATTCCCGCTTAGTACAAGTGAAGGCTAGCAAAAGATTGAGGAGCGACCAACTAGAGAGCGACAACGGTCATAAACATGCATTGAGATTAACCAACATCGAGTGCAAGCATGAGTAGGATATAAATCACCATGAACATAAATATCGTGGAGGCTATGTTGATTTTGTTTCAACTACATGCGTGAACATGTGCCAAGTCAAGCCACTCGAATCATTCAAAGGAGGATACCATCCTATCATACTACATCACAACCATTTTAAAAGCATATTGGCACGCAAGATAAACCATTATAAACTCCTAACTAATTAAGCATGGCATGAGTAACTATAATCTCCAATTGTCATTGCAAACATGTTTCATTCATAATGGGCTGAATCAAGAACGATGAACTAATCATATTTACAAAAACAAAATAGGTCGAGTTCATACCAGCTTTTCCTCATCTCAATCATTTCATCATATATTGTCATTATTGCCTTTCACTTGCATGACCAAACAGTGTGGATAGTAATAATAGTGCATGTGCATTGGACTAAGCTGGAATCTACAAACATTTATTCAAAGAAGAAGACAAGGTAATATGGGCTCTTTGTTAGATCAATAATAATGCATATGAGAGCCACTCATCATTTTCATCGTGGTCTTCTCCTCTCGACCCAAAGAAAGGAAAAAGAATTTCAAAAAAACACACCGAAATATTTTTGGAGTTTTTGTTTTTCCGAAGAAAGTAAAACAAGAACGAGAAAAACTATTTACACGGAAAAGCTCCCAACAGGCAAAGGAAGAATGAGAAATCTATTTGTGTTTTCTTTTAATACTACAACTAAGCATGGAAAGTAAACTAAAAAGAAGCTACAACTTTTTTTTTTGGATTTTCTCAAAGTTTTACAAACACACAAGAAGAAAGCGGGAAAAAGAAAATAAACTAGCATGGATAATACATTGAAAAAGTATGAACACCGACAACTAGAATGAGTGTGTGAACATGAATGCAATGTCGGTGAGAGATACGTACTCCACCAAGCTTAGGCTTTTGGCCTAAGTTGGTCTATGCCCATGGATCAAAGTAGCCCTCTCCTGGGTACTGAGGAGGATCCTGAGGGTTCCACTAGTTAGCGAGCTCCTGTGGCTCCCACTGATAAATAGACTCCTCATACGGATCAGGTGATGGTTCTGGCTCAGGAACTGGGGATCGCGTCCGCTCCCAGTATGCATAAATGTCTTCGGGCAAAATGAGGCACCTGCCTGGATGAATATCGAACAAAGAAGGTGCAGGCAAAGTAATAATCTGACAAGTCTTCTGGCTGAATACCAGGTTATAGATGAGTCTCTTGTCCTTATCATCACTAATAAAATCATGTGCTACCATACTGTTATAATCTAAGTATCTAGTGGGTAGCAGCATCTCCTCTTCCTCATCGTGCCTAATGGGTATCTCAAAGCGTCTAGCAAGACGGGAGGCATAGATACCTCCAAAGATATGAAGGAAATATGCCCTAGAGGCAATAATAAAATTGTTATTTATATTTCCTTATATCATGATAAATATTTATTATTCATGCTAGAATTGTATTAACCCCCCCCCCCCCCCCCCCCCCCCCCCCCCCCCCCCCCCCCCCCCCCCCCCCCCCCCCCCCCCCCCCCCCCCCCCCCCCCCCCCCCCCCCCCCCCCCCCCCCCCCCCCCCCCCCCCCCCCCCCCCCCCCCCCCCCCCCCCCCCCCCCCCCCCCCCCCCCCCCCCCCCCCCCCCCCCCCCCCCCCCCCCCCCCCCCCCCCCCCCCCCCCCCCCCCCCCCCCCCCCCCCCCCCCCCCCCCCCCCCCCCCCCCCCCCCCCCCCCCCCCCCCCCCCCCCCCCCCCCCCCCCCCCCCCCCCCCCCCCCCCCCCCCCCCCCCCCCCCCCCCCCCCCCCCCCCCCCCCCCCCCCCCCCCCCCCCCCCCCCCCCCCCCCCCCCCCCCCCCCCCCCCCCCCCCCCCCCCCCCCCCCCCCCCCCCCCCCCCCCCCCCCCCCCCCCCCCCCCCCCCCCCCCCCCCCCCCCCCCCCCCCCCCCCCCCCCCCCCCCCCCCCCCCCCCCCCCCCCCCCCCCCCCCCCCCCCCCCCCCCCCCCCCCCCCCCCCCCCCCCCCCCCCCCCCCCCCCCCCCCCCCCCCCCCCCCCCCCCCCCCCCCCCCCCCCCCCCCCCCCCCCCCCCCCCCCCCCCCCCCCCCCCCCCCCCCCCCCCCCCCCCCCCCCCCCCCCCCCCCCCCCCCCCCCCCCCCCCCCCCCCCCCCCCCCCCCCCCCCCCCCCCCCCCCCCCCCCCCCCCCCCCCCCCCCCCCCCCCCCCCCCCCCCCCCCCCCCCCCCCCCCCCCCCCCCCCCCCCCCCCCCCCCCCCCCCCCCCCCCCCCCCCCCCCCCCCCCCCCCCCCCCCCCCCCCCCCCCCCCCCCCCCCCCCCCCCCCCCCCCCCCCCCCCCCCCCCCCCCCCCCCCCCCCCCCCCCCCCCCCCCCCCCCCCCCCCCCCCCCCCCCCCCCCCCCCCCCCCCCCCCCCCCCCCCCCCCCCCCCCCCCCCCCCCCCCCCCCCCCCCCCCCCCCCCCCCCCCCCCCCCCCCCCCCCCCCCCCCCCCCCCCCCCCCCCCCCCCCCCCCCCCCCCCCCCAATCATAAAGCGTCATCTCCTTATGCTCATCATATAAATAAAACTCTACCGTGAGTGGTGATTTCCTAGCATGAAAGTAAAAATTTTGCACAAAGGTATTAGTGAGTAGGAGGTATTGATCACACTTATCATGGAGGAAGTTAGTGATGCCTGCATTCTCAGCCAAATAATAGAAATCCTCATAAATTCTGGCCGCCCTCAAGAATGCATCACTTGGCCATTCACACGGCCTAACCTCTGCAGTGCGAGGGAGGTTATACTTGGGCTTCTTCTTTTCTTCATTCTCATTTTCCTTTGAACCCCTACTTGAAGGGCCCCTTAACCATCTCTTCATCATTTCTTTTCTCTGATTTTTTTTGAAATTTTTAGTGACTCAAAATAAAAGTGAACCAAACTCAACAAGATTGATAGCAACTACTCCTACAAGTGTATAGGGGCTATATCATGCATCAAAACTACTTTGGACCATATAAATTTGACATGCAAGCTCAAGAACACGGTCACCCCACAGCAGCAAAAATTTGCAATATGTAAAGCACTAGAACAAAAACTAATTGGACCATTGGAGGAGTCACATACCGAAGAACAATCCCCCAAAACAGTTTTGCAAATGGAGCTTTGCACAAGGAGATCGAAAATGGCAGCAAGATGAGCAAGAACACGGGTTTGAGCAATGGGATGATTTTTTCTGGAGGAAGACGAAGTGGATGGGTGCTGGAATAAGTGAGGGGGACCCACATGGGACCCACAAGGCAGGGGGCGTGCCCAGGGGGTTGGGCGCGCCCTCCACCCTTGTGGCCCACTGGTGCAACCCCCTGGTGTGTTCTCAGTGCCGAAAATCCTTAAATATTCTATAAAAAACATACTAAATTTTCAGGGCATTTGGAGAACTTTTATTTTTGGGACATTTTTTATTGCATGGGTAAATAAAAAAATAGACAAATAATACTATTTTTGCTTTATTTAATCTAAATAACAGAAAGTAAAAAGTAGGTACAAAAAGTTGTGCTTTCTAAATTCATCCATCTCATGCCCATCAAAAGGAATCCATTAACAAGGTTGATCAAGTCTTATTAACAAACTTCTTTCGAATAACATGAAACTGGAGAATTTTCGAATAACACTAGGTTATCTCAACGGGGATATGCATGTCCCCAACAATAAGAATATCATATTTCTTTTTGACAGTAGGAAGAGGGAATTCAGAACCTCCAATAGCAATAGTTGAAATTTTTACAATAGAATTGATGCTATTCACTTGAGGTTGTTTCTTCGGAAAGTGTACCATATGCTCATTACCATTAACATGAAAAGTGACATTGCCCTTGTTGCAATCAACCCCCCCCCCTGCAGTATTCAAAAAGGGTCTACCAAGGATGATCGACATACTGTCGTCCTCGGAAATATCAAGAATAACAAAGTCCATTAATATAGTAACGTTTGCAACCACAACAGGCACATCCTCACAAATACCGATGGGTATAGCAGTTGATTTATCAGCCATTTGCAAGGAGATCTCAGTAGGTGTCAACTTATTAAATTCAAGTCTGCGATACAAAGAGAAAGGCATAACACTAACACCGACTCCCAAATCATATAAAGCAGTTTTAACATAGTTTCTTTTAATGGAGCATGGTATAGTTCGTATCCCTGGGTCTCCTAGTTTCTTTAGTATTCCACCCTTAAAAGTGTAATTAGCAAGCATGGTGAAAATTTCAGCTTCCGGTATCTTTCTTTTATTTGTAACAATATCTTTCATATACTTAGCATAAGGAGACATTTTCAGAATATCAGTCAAACTCATACGCAAAAAGACAGGTCTAAGCATTTCAACAAAGCGCTCAAAATCCTCATCATCCTTTTTCTTGGATGTTTTAGGAGGAAAAGGCATGGGTTTCTGAACCCATGGTTCTCTTTTTTACCATGTTTCCTAGCAATGAAGTCTCTCTTATCATAACGTTGATTCTTAGATTGTGGGCTATCAAGATCAACATCAGGTTCTACCTCCACATCATAATCATTACTAGGTTGAGCATCAACATGAACATCATCATTAACATTAGCACTAGGTTCATGTTCATCACCAGATTGTGTCTCAGCGTCAGAAATAGAGATATCATTTGGATTCTCAGGTGTATCTATAACAGGTTCACTAGAAGCATGCAAAGTCCAATCAGTTTTCTTTTTCTTTTTATTACTAGGAGGACTAGGTGCATCAGTATTAATTCTCTGAGAATCTTGCTCAATTCTCCTAGGATGGCCTTCAGGATACAAGGGTTCTTGAGTCATCTTACCACCTCTAGTCATAACCCTAACAGCATTATCATTGTTCTTACTATTCAACTCATTAAGCAAATCATCCCGTGCCTTAAGTACTTGTTCTACTTGAGTTTTAACCATGGAAGCATGCTTACTAATAATCTTAAGATCGCTAACAGTCCTACTCATGTAATCACCCAAGCAGTCAAGCATGTAAGCATTACGTTTCAATTGTCTACTAACATAAGCATTGAAATTTTCTTGTTGAACAATAAAATTATCAAACTCATCCAAGCATTGACTAGCAGACTTATTATGAGGAATATCACCCCCCCCCCCCCCCCCCCCCCCCCCCCCCCCCCCCCCCCCCCCCCCCCCCCCCCCCCCCCCCCCCCCCCCCCCCCCCCCCCCCCCCCCCCCCCCCCCCCCCCCCCCCCCCCCCCCCCCCCCCCCCCCCCCCCCCCCCCCCCCCCCCCCCCCCCCCCCCCCCCCCCCCCCCCCCCCCCCCCCCCCCCCCCCCCCCCCCCCCCCCCCCCCCCCCCCCCCCCCCCCCCCCCCCCCCCCCCCCCCCCCCCCCCCCCCCCCCCCCCCCCCCCCCCCCCCCCCCCCCCCCCCCCCCCCCCCCCCCCCCCCCCCCCCCCCCCCCCCCCCCCCCCCCCCCCCCCCCCCCCCCCCCCCCCCCCCCCCCCCCCCCCCCCCCCCCCCCCCCCCCCCCCCCCCCCCCCCCCCCCCCCCCCCCCCCCCCCCCCCCCCCCCCCCCCCCCCCCCCCCCCCCCCCCCCCCCCCCCCCCCCCCCCCCCCCCCCCCCCCCCCCCCCCCCCCCCCCCCCCCCCCCCCCCCCCCCCCCCCCCCCCCCCCCCCCCCCCCCCCCCCCCCCCCCCCCCCCCCCCCCCCCCCCCCCCCCCCCCCCCCCCCCCCCCCCCCCCCCCCCCCCCCCCCCCCCCCCCCCCCCCCCCCCCCCCCCCCCCCCCCCCCCCCCCCCCCCCCCCCCCCCCCCCCCCCCCCCCCCCCCCCCCCCCCCCCCCCCCCCCCCCCCCCCCCCCCCCCCCCCCCCCCCCCCCCCCCCCCCCCCCCCCCCCCCCCCCCCCCCCCCCCCCCCCCCCCCCCCCCCCCCCCCCCCCCCCCCCCCCCCCCCCCCCCCCCCCCCCCCCCCCCCCCCCCCCCCCCCCCCCCCCCCCCCCCCCCCCCCCCCCCCCCCCCCCCCCCCCCCCCCCCCCCCCCCCCCCCCCCCCCCCCCCCCCCCCCCCCCCCCCCCCCCCCCCCCCCCCCCCCCCCCCCCCCCCCCCCCCCCCCCCCCCCCCCCCCCCCCCCCCCCCCCCCCCCCCCCCCCCCCCCCCCCCCCCCCCCCCCCCCCCCCCCCCCCCCCCCCCCCCCCCCCCCCCCCCCCCCCCCCCCCCCCCCCCCCCCCCCCCCCCCCCCCCCCCCCCCCCCCCCCCCCCCCCCCCCCCCCCCCCCCCCCCCCCCCCCCCCCCCCCCCCCCCCCCCCCCCCCCCCCCCCCCCCCCCCCCCCCCCCCCCCCCCCCCCCCCCCCCCCCCCCCCCCCCCCCCCCCCCCCCCCCCCCCGATTTTGAGCGCTTTGCTGAAATGATTAGACCTATCTTTTTACGTATGCGTTTGACTGATATGCTTAAAATTAATCCTTATGCTAAGTACATGAAAGATATTGTTACAAATAAAAGAAAGATACCGGAAGCTGAAATTTCCACCATGCTTGCTAATTATACTTTTAAAGGTGGAATACCTAAGAAACTTGGAGATCCAGGAGTACCAACTATACCATGCTCCATTAAAAGAAACTATGTTAAAACTGCTTTATGTGATCTTGGAGCCGGTGTTAGTGTTATGCCTCTCTCTTTATATCGTAGACTTGATTTGAATAAGTTGACACCTACTGAAATATCTCTGCAAATGGCCAATAAATCAACTGCTATACCTGTCGGTATTTGTGAGGATGTGCCTGTTGTGGTTGCAAACGTTACTATTTTAACGGACTTTGTTATTCTTGACATTCCCGGGGACGATAGTATGTCTATTATTCTTGGTAGGCCCTTTTTGAATACTGCAGGGGATGTTATTGATTGCAACAAAGGCAATGTCACTTTTCATGTTAATGGTAATGAGCATACAGAACACTTTCCCCCCCCCCCCCCCCCCCCCCCCCCCCCCCCCCCCCCCCCCCCCCCCCCCCCCCCCCCCCCCCCCCCCCCCCCCCCCCCCCCCCCCCCCCCCCCCCCCCCCCCCCCCCCCCCCCCCCCCCCCCCCCCCCCCCCCCCCCCCCCCCCCCCCCCCCCCCCCCCCCCCCCCCCCCCCCCCCCCCCCCCCCCCCCCCCCCCCCCCCCCCCCCCCCCCCCCCCCCCCCCCCCCCCCCCCCCCCCCCCCCCCCCCCCCCCCCCCCCCCCCCCCCCCCCCCCCCCCCCCCCCCCCCCCCCCCCCCCCCCCCCCCCCCCCCCCCCCCCCCCCCCCCCCCCCCCCCCCCCCCCCCCCCCCCCCCCCCCCCCCCCCCCCCCCCCCCCCCCCCCCCCCCCCCCCCCCCCCCCCCCCCCCCCCCCCCCCCCCCCCCCCCCCCCCCCCCCCCCCCCCCCCCCCCCCCCCCCCCCCCCCCCCCCCCCCCCCCCCCCCCCCCCCCCCCCCCCCCCCCCCCCCCCCCCCCCCCCCCCCCCCCCCCCCCCCCCCCCCCCCCCCCCCCCCCCCCCCCCCCCCCCCCCCCCCCCCCCCCCCCCCCCCCCCCCCCCCCCCCCCCCCCCCCCCCCCCCCCCCCCCCCCCCCCCCCCCCCCCCCCCCCCCCCCCCCCCCCCCCCCCCCCCCCCCCCCCCCCCCCCCCCCCCCCCCCCCCCCCCCCCCCCCCCCCCCCCCCCCCCCCCCCCCCCCCCCCCCCCCCCCCCCCCCCCCCCCCCCCCCCCCCCCCCCCCCCCCCCCCCCCCCCCCCCCCCCCCCCCCCCCCCCCCCCCCCCCCCCCCCCCCCCCCCCCCCCCCCCCCCCCCCCCCCCCCCCCCCCCCCCCCCCCCCCCCCCCCCCCCCCCCCCCCCCCCCCCCCCCCCCCCCCCCCCCCCCCCCCCCCCCCCCCCCCCCCCCCCCCCCCCCCCCCCCCCCCCCCCCCCCCCCCCCCCCCCCCCCCCCCCCCCCCCCCCCCCCCCCCCCCCCCCCCCCCCCCCCCCCCCCCCCCCCCCCCCCCCCCCCCCCCCCCCCCCCCCCCCCCCCCCCCCCCCCCCCCCCCCCCCCCCCCCCCCCCCCCCCCCCCCCCCCCCCCCCCCCCCCCCCCCCCCCCCCCCCCCCCCCCCCCCCCCCCCCCCCCCCCCCCCCCCCCCCCCCCCCCCCCCCCCCCCCCCCCCCCCCCCCCCCCCCCCCCCCCCCCCCCCCCCCCCCCCCCCCCCCCCCCCCCCCCCCCCCCCCCCCCCCCCCCCCCCCCCCCCCCCCCCCCCCCCCCCCCCCCCCCCCCCCCCCCCCCCCCCCCCCCCCCCCCCCCCCCCCCCCCCCCCCCCCCCCCCCCCCCCCCCCCCCCCCCCCCCCCCCCCCCCCCCCCCCCCCCCCCCCCCCCCCCCCCCCCCCCCCCCCCCCCCCCCCCCCCCCCCCCCCCCCCCCCCCCCCCCCCCCCCCCCCCCCCCCCCCCCCCCCCCCCCCCCCCCCCCCCCCCCCCCCCCCCCCCCCCCCCCCCCCCCCCCCCCCCCCCCCCCCCCCCCCCCCCCCCCCCCCCCCCCCCCCCCCCCCCCCCCCCCCCCCCCCCCCCCCCCCCCCCCCCCCCCCCCCCCCCCCCCCCCCCCCCCCCCCCCCCCCCCCCCCCCCCCCCCCCCCCCCCCCCCCCCCCCCCCCCCCCCCCCCCCCCCCCCCCCCCCCCCCCCCCCCCCCCCCCCCCCCCCCCCCCCCCCCCCCCCCCCCCCCCCCCCCCCCCCCCCCCCCCCCCCCCCCCCCCCCCCCCCCCCCCCCCCCCCCCCCCCCCCCCCCCCCCCCCCCCCCCCCCCCCCCCCCCCCCCCCCCCCCCCCCCCCCCCCCCCCCCCCCCCCCCCCCCCCCCCCCCCCCCCCCCCCCCCCCCCCCCCCCCCCCCCCCCCCCCCCCCCCCCCCCCCCCCCCCCCCCCCCCCCCCCCCCCCCCCCCCCCCCCCCCCCCCCCCCCCCCCCCCCCCCCCCCCCCCCCCCCCCCCCCCCCCCCCCCCCCCCCCCCCCCCCCCCCCCCCCCCCCCCCCCCCCCCCCCCCCCCCCCCCCCCCCCCCCCCCCCCCCCCCCCCCCCCCCCCCCCCCCCCCCCCCCCCCCCCCCCCCCCCCCCCCCCCCCCCCCCCCCCCCCCCCCCCCCCCCCCCCCCCCCCCCCCCCCCCCCCCCCCCCCCCCCCCCCCCCCCCCCCCCCCCCCCCCCCCCCCCCCCCCCCCCCCCCCCCCCCCCCCCCCCCCCCCCCCCCCCCCCCCCCCCCCCCCCCCCCCCCCCCCCCCCCCCCCCCCCCCCCCCCCCCCCCCCCCCCCCCCCCCCCCCCCCCCCCCCCCCCCCCCCCCCCCCCCCCCCCCCCCCCCCCCCCCCCCCCCCCCCCCCCCCCCCCCCCCCCCCCCCCCCCCCCCCCCCCCCCCCCCCCCCCCCCCCCCCCCCCCCCCCCCCCCCCCCCCCCCCCCCCCCCCCCCCCCCCCCCCCCCCCCCCCCCCCCCCCCCCCCCCCCCCCCCCCCCCCCCCCCCCCCCCCCCCCCCCCCCCCCCCCCCCCCCCCCCCCCCCCCCCCCCCCCCCCCCCCCCCCCCCCCCCCCCCCCCCCCCCCCCCCCCCCCCCCCCCCCCCCCCCCCCCCCCCCCCCCCCCCCCCCCCCCCCCCCCCCCCCCCCCCCCCCCCCCCCCCCCCCCCCCCCCCCCCCCCCCCCCCCCCCCTTTAGGAAAATGTACCAAGGTGGTTCCTCAAGGAAGCAAGGCCCAAGGCTCGCGATACGTGAGCCGGACAATGAACTACCAAGGGAAGCTCAAGTGTGGCCTTGTGAATGGCCGTCAGAAGATTTTATGGTCCAAGCAGGTATCAAGGATGAATTTGACGTGTATGTGCGTAATGCTGATCTTGAGAGCTTGGTGTCAGATAAGTGCCCGCAATACCATTACCTAACTGATTCCTTTGTGAGAAGGTTTGAATTTACATCCTCGTGCAATTCTCACACTGTCTTATTTGATCTTTATGATAAATCATATACCATGGATTTAGAAGATTTTAATAATGCTTGCAAACTCCCGCAGTGGGGCAATGTTAGTGAACCTCGCAAATCTGAATATAAAGACTTTCTTGCTAGTATCACCGTGGGGGAATCTAGAGAAATCATACAAGCTACCATAGGGAGCATTCATTTTCCTTCCACACATTATTTTGCTCTCTTCGTAGGTAGATGCATTAATGGTAAAGATGAGGCTTGTCACATGTGCGTTCCAGATATTTGTGTCCTCAAAAGTGCGTTATTAAGTGATAAACAATATAACTTGGGGGCTATTATTGCACGAAGGTTGGATCTTAACGGTTTAATTGGAGATTTGTTTGGTGGGATTTATGCAACTCGTGTAGCTAATTATCTTGATGTACCCATGCATGAAGGGGGGGGGGGGGGGGGGGGGGGGGGGGGGGGGGGGGGGGGGGGGGGGGGGGGGGGGGGGGGGGGGGGGGGGGGGGGGGGGGGGGGGGGGGGGGGGGGGGGGGGGGGGGGGGGGATTATAATGCTATGGTTCGCCATCAGTTTGTTGAGAGGAATGAACAGTCCTTCCAGTACCGACTAATCTTTGACAGACATCGCACTGTCCATGTTGCTCTCCCTGCTCCTACTTTCTTTGACTTTCAGGCAAAAAGGAGATATGTTATAACCAGGGAGGAGGCGAATGAGTATGAGAGGAGGACAGAGGTAGCTTGCCTCCAAGCTGCAGCTCGTCAGGCAATAGCTGCTGCATCTCAGTACGACCCCAGCTATGACTCTGGATATCCGCCAGGCCAGCCGTGGCCCTAGACCAACTTAGGCCAAAAGCCTAAGCTTGGGGGAGTACATATTTCTCACCGACATTACATTCATGTTCACACACTTATTCCAGTTGTCGGTGCTCATACTTTTTCATTGTACTATCCATGCTAGTTTATTTTCTTTTCTAAGCCTTCTTCTTGTGTGTTTGAAAAACCTTAAGAAAAACCAAAAAAATTAGTTGTAGCTCTTAGCTAGTTTACTTTTCATGCCTGTAGTAGTAGTAATTAAAAGAAAACCCAAAAAGATTTCTCGTTCTTCTTTTGTTTGTTGGGAGCTTTCCCGTGTAAATAGTTTTATTTTATTTCTTTTCTTTGGGGGTCGAGAGGAGAAGACCATGATGAAAATATTGAGTGGCTCTCATATGCATTATTGTTGATTTAACCAAGAGCCCATATTACCTTGTCTTCTCCCTTGTATTAAATGCTAGCAGATTCCAGCTTAGTCCAATACACATGCACTATTATTATTATCCACACTGTTCGGTCGTGCGAATGAAAGGCAATAATGACGATATATGATGGACTGATTGAGATGAGAAAAGATGGTATGAACTCGACCTATATTGTTTTTGTAAATATGATTAGTTCATCATTCCTGATTCAGCCTATTATGAATGAAACATGTTTGCAATGACAATTAGAGATTATAGTTGCTCATGCCATGCTTAATTAGCTAGGAGTTTATAATGGTTTACCTTGCGTGCCAACATGCTATTAAAATGGTTGTGATGTGGTACGATAGGGTGGTATCCTCCTTTGAACGATTCGAGTGGCTTGACTTGGCACATGTTCACGCATGTAGTTGAAACAAAATCAACATAGCCTCCACGATATTTATGTTCATGGTGAATTATATCCTACTCATGCTTGCACTCAGTGTTGGTTAATTTTAATGCATGTTCATGATTGTTGTCGCTCTTTAGTTGGTCGCTTCCCAGTCTTTTTCTAGCCTTCACTTGTACTAAGCGGGAATACTGCTTGTGCATCCACTTCCATAAACCTCAGAGTTATTCCATATGAGTCCACCATACCTTCCTATATGCGGTATCTACCTGCCGTTCCAAGTAAATTTGTATGTGCCAAACTCTAAACCTTCAAATGAAATTCTGTTTTGTATGCTCGAATAGCTCATGTATCAACTAGGGATGTCTGTATCTTCCATGCTAGGCGGGTTATTCTCACGATGAGTGGACTCCGCTCACCATTCACGAGAAAATGGCCGGTAACCGGGATGCCCAGTCCCATGCTCAAATCAAAATAATTGCAAACAAAATTCCCCCAGGATTGTTGTTAGTTTGAGGCACCCGTTGTTTCGGGCAAGCCATGGATTGATGCTTGTTGGTGGTGGGGGAGTATAAACTTTACCATTCTGTTTGGGAACTGCCTATAATGTGTGTAGCATGGAAGATATCGAGATCTCTTGGTTGTTATGTTGACAATGAAAGTATGCCACTCAAAATATTATTTATCTCTATTTCAAAACTCGAGCTCTAGCACCTCTACAAATCTCTGCTTCCCTCTGCGAAGGGCCTATCTATTTACTTTTATATTGAGTCATCACCCTCTTATTAAAAAGCACCAGTTGGAGAGCACCGCTGTCATTTGCATGCATTGCCATTAATTTACATTAAGTATGAATGTGACTGGATCTCTTTTACCATGAATTACAATGTCTAGTTAGTCCTTGATCTTCAGGGGTGCTCTACATTTATGTTTTGCGGTCTCAGAAAGGGCTAGCGAGATACCATCTTGTTATATCATATTATGATTGTTTTGAGAAACTGTTGTCATCCGAGATTTATTATTATTGCTCGCTAGTTGATTATGCCACTGATATGAGTAAACATGAGACCTAAGTGTTATAGTGAATATGGTTAGTTCATAATCTTTGCTGAAAACTTGAATGCTGGCTTTACATATTTACAACAACAAGAGCAAACAGAGTTTGTAAAAGTTTTTCTTTATCACTTTCATTTTGTCAACTGAATTGCTTGAGGACAAGCAAAGGTTTAAGATTGGGGGAGTTGATACGTCTCCATCGTATCTACTTTTCCAAACACTTTTGCCCTTGTTTTGGACTCTAACTTGCATGATTTGAATGGAACTAACCCGGACTGACGTTGTTTTCAGCAGAATTGCCATGGTGTTATTTTTGTGCAAAAATAAAAGTTCTCGGAATGACCTGAAACTTCACGAAGAATATTTTTGGAATTTATAAAAAATACTGGCGAAAGAATCAACACCAGGGAGCCCACACCCTGTCCACGAGGGTGGAGGGCGCGCCTACCCCCCTGGGGCGCGCCCCCTGCCTCGTGGGCCCCCTGAGACTCCACCGACCTCAACTCCAACTCCATATATTCATGTTCGGGGAGAAAAAAACCAGAGAGAAGGATTCATCGCGTTTTACGATACAGAGCCGCCGCCAAGCCCTAATCTCTCTTGGGAGAGCTGATCTGGAGTCCGTTCGGGGCTCCGCAGAGGGGAATCCGTCGCCGTCGTCATCATCAACCATCCTCCATCACCAATTTCATGATGCTCACTGCCGTGCGTGAGTAATTCCATCGTAGGCTTGCTGGACGGTGATGGGTTGGATGAGATTTATCATGTAATCGAGTTAGTTTTGTTAGGGCTTGATCCCTAGTATCCATTATGTTCTGAGATTGATGTTGCTATGACTTTGCTATGCTTAATGCTTGTCACTAGGGCCCGAGTGTGTCGGCGTCCTGGGAACGGGGGTCCCCAGACTTGCCTGCCTGCGGCCCACGGCGTGGCTCCTCCGGCGGCCCTGTACGGCCCAACTTCACCAGCGAACACTCAAGACCCTCGTGAGGGGCCAAGCCTCGCGAGGCGGATGATGCAAGACCTCCTCGGGGGCGGCCTCACTAGGCTGGCTCGCGAGGAGCGGAGAGATCATGGCAATGGGCACCTCGCGAGGTTCCTGTGACGCAAGCCATGACGACCAAGGCCAGGCGGGCGCCAGAGCACGCAGCGTACTCGTTTCTCTTCGGTGCTATAGGGGCAAGCACAGGCGAGGAGTCCCGAGGCATTGGGCAAAGGTTTCCATATCGGTGCAACAAGACCAAGACCAGCAGGACGACGGGACGGAGGTCACCATGGAGCCCAGGACGGCGTCACCACCAGAGCCTTTGGCAGGCGAAGACCACCTTTAGTCAGCATAACCTGTGCTAGTTGTCTCCCTTCAAATTTGGCCATTGTTGGATCCCTTCCCGCCTACATTTGGGAAGAGGACCAGGGCCTATATAAATAGGACTAGCCACCACAGTAGGAGGCAACTGATCTTGGGCCATTCAGATCATCCTCAACCACACAAGCTCATCGAGCACAAGAACACCTCTCCTCAGGAGGCTGTTTTTCCCTTGTACTTGTTCGTCCTCAGCCCAAGAGGCAATCCACCACACCACACTGGAGTAGGGTATTACACCACATCGGTGGCCCGAACCAGTATAAACCCTGTGTCCCTTGTTCTGCGAGCTCGACGCGCTGAGCTTTGAGATCGCGGTGAGTGCGTGAGCTAGAGGGGGAGAGATCTTCGTGCGCACCCCAGTGTTCGAACCTCGAGGGTTTTGCTGGAACCCGAAATCCGACATTTGGCGAGCCTGGTAGGGGTGCGCTGAAGCTTTCCTTCCGCTGATCCGCATTCCACCGTCCCACTGCATCCATGGCAAACGCACATCGAGCCCGCGCCGAGCGCCGGGCCGCCCTCGCTGCCCGCATCGCTCAGACGGCCCCCATCGGCGGGCCTCCCCGTCGTTCTCCATCGCCCGCCGCCAACGTCGCCACCGGCCCGGCGGGAAATGAGCAGCAGGCGTCCTCGCTGCACCCCTCCGTGCGGCGGGACAGCCACACCGCCACTCCGTCGCTAACCCCAGCCGGCTCATCGTCTCACGCTCGTCGGGCGCCCACGGACGCGCTGCTCATGGCGCGCGAGCTCCTGCACTACCGCCCGGTCGACGACCTCTATGAGGACTGGCTAGACCGCATCGCCGAGCTCGTCAGCACCGCTGGGCGCTCCCCCGCACCGTCCCTCTCGCTGCCTCGCCCCTGCCAGCTGCGGGCGACGTAGCTCACGGAGCACCTCCACCACCCCCGCATCAAGACGGTGCTTTGGCGCCAAGGTGCGCGGCCCCTCGGCGCGACCCACCGCGCCGGGCACCCGCGCGAGAAGAAGGAAGCTGCCAAGAGGTTCCTCGGCCGCGGGAATACGCCCCCGCGCTCCCAGCGCCACCGCGACAAGACCGCGTGCCGCCTGCGGTGGTGGCGCGCGGACATCAGGGGCAGGCTCCACATCAGCAAAGGGCCCCGGTGGCCACAGCAGGCTGCCGCGCCTTCACTCCGGAGCTGCGTAGCGTCGTCTGGCCGGGCAAGTTCAAGCCAGACCTGCCTCCTCGCTACGTCGGCACCCCAACCCTGCGGAGTTCTTGCAGCTCTACGAGCTGAGCAACGAGGCGGCCAACGGCGACGAGAAAGTCATGGCGAACTGGTTCCCCATGGCACTCAAGGATGGTGCTCGCTCGTGGCTCCTGAACCTACCCCCGGGCTCGATCTCCTCCTGGGATGAGATGCGCGACCGCTTTGTCGCCAACTTCCAGGGCACTCACGACCGCCCGCCAGCCGCGGGCGACCAACGCCGCATCAAGCAGCAGCCAGGAGAGACCCTGCAGAAGTACATCCAGCGCTTCAATAGCGTTCGCCTCAAGATCCCCAAGGTGACGGATGAGGCCATCATCTCCGCGTTTTTCGACGGCGTCTACAACGTCAAGATGAAGGAGGAGCTCGCCATCCACGAGGAGCTATGCACGGCTCTGGAGCTATTCAACATGGCAACCAAGTGCGCAAGACCTGAGGAAGGGCGCCTTTCCCTCCTTGAGCTCCCTGCTATCGACCCAGAGGAGAAGAAAGCCAAGGCCAAGGACGTGAAGCGCAAGGGGGTGGCCATGCTCGCGGCGGAGCCTGACACGAAGCGTGGTCGGGACCATCCCGAGTCATCCAAGAGCAGCCGACTATTCTGCGCCTTCCACAATGTACACAGCCACAACACCAATGACTGTCAAGAGCTCAGAGCCATTTGAGATGGACGCTTCGGTCGACGCCCCGAGCGCAACAACCGGGGTTACGGCCAAGGAGGAGGATGAGGCGGAGGACGCTGGGATGATCGGGGCCCCCGCTAGGAGTGGCGCGACCGGCCTCGTGAGGATCACTGGCAAGACCAGCCTCGCGAGGGCGCCTGGAGGGATCAGCCCCGTGAGGACCGCCCTTAGGGCAATGCTGGTCTCCCCCCATTGCCGCCACCGCCAAGAAGGAATGACGACCACCATCAGGACGAGGGGGCTGGGGGCTTCCAGGAGCCGCACGCTATCGCCTGCGTCTTGGGCGGAGCTCAGGCCCCAGCATCCAAACGCATCTTCAAGCAGTTCTCTCACGAGGTGAATGCAGCCCTTCCCAGGCTCGAGGCCACGCGCCCGCTCAGGTGGTCCAAGTGCACCATCACCTTCAGCTCGGCAGACCAGCTCAAGTGCGCGGCGACCGCAGGCGCCCTCCCGATGTTGTGCTCGCTCGTCATCAGCAACGGCCAAGTCACCAAGACCCTCATTGACGGCGGCGCAGGGCTTAATGTCCTGTCTGTCGAGACATTCGACAGCCTCCAAGTGCCATACGATCAGCTACAGCCTACTAAGCCCTTCTTAGGAGTGACCGACGGCTCCACCATCCTGATAGGGCAAGTCCGCCTCCCTGTCACCTTCGGCCAGCGCGACAACTACCGCACCGAGCTCATCGACTTCGACGTTGCCCACATCCGTCTGTCGTACAATGCCATCCTCGGGTATCCAGCCCCGGCCAAGTTCATGGCAGTGACCCATCACGGCTACAATGTCCTCAAGATGCCCGGGAGCGGCGCAATCATCACAGTCCCCTGCGAAGAAAGAGATGCGGTGTGCTCCCTCGAGCGCGCTTTCCAGGCCGCAGCGATCGAAGACCCCGACAACGATGGCGTGCAGTACCCTCCTGAGGCCGTCCCCAAGAAGAAGAAGCAACTACTCCGCACAGGGCCTCAGGGGGGGGGGGGGGGGGGGGGGGGGGGGGGGGGGGGGGGGGGGGGGGGGGGGGGGGGGGGGGGGGGGGGGGGGGGGGGGGGGGGGGGGGGGGGGGGGGGGGGGGGGGGGGGGGGGGGGGGGGGGGGGGGGGGGGGGGGGGGGGGGGGGGGGGGGGGGGGGGGGGGGGGGGGGGGGGGGGGGGGGGGGGGGGGGGGGGGGGGGGGGGGGGGGGGGGGGGGGGGGGGGGGGGGGGGGGGGGGGGGGGGGGGGGGGGGGGGGGGGGGGGGGGGGGGGGGGGGGGGGGGGGGGGGGGGGGGGGGGGGGGGGGGGGGGGGGGGGGGGGGGGGGGGGGGGGGGGGGGGGGGGGGGGGGGGGGGGGGGGGGGGGGGGGGGGGGGGGGGGGGGGGGGGGGGGGGGGGGGGGGGGGGGGGGGGGGGGGGGGGGGGGGGGGGGGGGGGGGGGGGGGGGGGGGGGGGGGGGGGGGGGGGGGGGGGGGGGGGGGGGGGGGGGGGGGGGGGGGGGGGGGGGGGGGGGGGGGGGGGGGGGGGGGGGGGGGGGGGGGGGGGGGGGGGGGGGGGGGGGGGGGGGGGGGGGGGGGGGGGGGGGGGGGGGGGGGGGGGGGGGGGGGGGGGGGGGGGGGGGGGGGGGGGGGGGGGGGGGGGGGGGGGGGGGGGGGGGGGGGGGGGGGGGGGGGGGGGGGGGGGGGGGGGGGGGGGGGGGGGGGGGGGGGGGGGGGGGGGGGGGGGGGGGGGGGGGGGGGGGGGGGGGGGGGGGGGGGGGGGGGGGGGGGGGGGGGGTATTTAGCTGGGAGCGCCCCTCGGGCTGCATCATTCCCAGGTCGCACGGGCCTGTCCCCGTGGCGTGTATCTTTTTGCATCTCTAGCTTACCCTACTGGGGGCGCCCCTCGGGCTGCATCATCCCCAAACCGCTCGGGTCTGTCCCGGTGGCGTGTATCGTTCTTGCATCTATCTAAGCTAGCTCGCTTCCCATGCATGAGTTATTATGGTCACCCCTTGCTTGATTATCACCCACCACAGGAGCCGCGCGCCGATCGTCTTTCTTCAGGATCCTTCGTATAAGAAGGCTAGGCACGGCGCCTGTGCTCGGGTCCGTCCCTGCAGCGTCGATAAACCCAACGGCTGAGCTCTGTCTAGCGGGCTGGCCCCGTTCACGTCACCTCCCAGGGTTGTTGGTGCTTGGCCTTCTCATGTGACAGCCTCAGGAGATTCATTCGGCACAGGTTGCCTGACCATCTCGTAGGACCACCACAGTCAACAAGAACCAAGACCAGGCGCAACCCGCCTTGAGGTAGGGCCTCGTGAGTCCCGCGCTGGCTCACGAGTGCCCAGACACACCTCGTCCAGCCCTGCCGTGCAAGCGACGTGTCAGGGCGGGGCTGTACACACCCCGGGGGCTCCACTCAGTGGGAGCCCTCACCCACGCACCAGTGGAAGCACCATGCTCCGTGCTGGCAGTCGACACGGCCGAGGAGCGGTTATGCCCGTGCAAGTGCGGAAGCGCTATGCTCCGCCCTGGTGATAAACAACTGAGGGCGGCCCCATGGCCGTATCAACCTCAGGGAGCCTCCGAGCTCAGTGTCTGGCCTCATCGCAACACCTCCCCTCGGGAGAGTCGCGTGAGGGGGCTGGGCACGGGGGCTGCGCTCGGGTTACACCCAAGCGTACGCCACCCCGCCAGGCCCCACGGGCCTGGTCGTCGCGCGCCCTCCCGAGCGGAGCCTCGGCGAGGGAAAAGGTATGAAGGTCGTTTGAGCGTCAAGGGGGACTCCTGAGCATCGCGACTCAGGAGCCTAACTAGCCATGTAGCCCCTCCCCCCTTGGTCTCGTCCTGGCGATCCGGACGACCCAACGGTGGCTGAGGTATGCGCGGGGTCGGGCCCTGCCGACGTAGAACATGATGCAAATGGGAAGGAAATCGCAAAATCTCAAACAAATATTACAAGACATATTGTTCTCCCGGTACCAAACGCAAGTTTAAATGCCTCCACGAGGCATGGTGCATATTGCAGAAGCTAAACAGGAAAGGAGCCGCCAGTAAGTCATCTCGTCATCCCCGAACGCCGCCGTCACCTGCAAGGGATGCTTCTTCCACAACAGCGTTGCCCTCACCTACACCGCCCACCGGAGTTGCAGCTTCAGCAGCATCGCCAGTTGAGGGCGCGGGATCGAAGGCGCGGAACCTCTTCAGCAAAGCCTCCACCTGGCCCTTCACGGCTTCAGCAGCAGCTGTGCAGCGCTCGTCATCCATAGGCTCCAGCAGCTCATCGAGGTTGGCGGCAGGATCGCGAAGATGGAGGTGGCTGAAGACGCGCGTCAGCGCAGCCGAGGAAAGAGTGCGGGCTTCTCCCTCCACCAAGGGGCCAATACCACCCACGACTTCCTCAAGCGCCGCGACCAGATGAGGAAGCAGCTGGGTCGGGCCCTCGTCGTCTGTAGCCAGCGGCTCCTCCAAGCCGTTCTCGTAGAGTGCCCGCAGCGCCATGCGGGACCTCTCCTCGAGGGACTTGAAGGCCACGCGGTCTTCAGCCAGGACCTTCGCCTTGGCTTCCAGCTCGGCCTTCTCTGCCTCCACCTTCCGCTCCAGCTCTTCCAGCCGGCTGCGCTCCATAGCCTGCGCCTTCACCAACTACTCTAGCTCGGCGTCCCGACCCCTAACGGCGTCCTCCCGGGCCTTCATCTTCTCCTCCTCCGCCTTGCGACCCCGAGCTTCGTCCGCACGCTCACTGCGCATGGTCTTTAGCTCGGCCTCCAGCGACTGGCAGCGATCCTGGGCGGCCCCGGCATCCTTCAGCGCCACCTCGCGGGCAGCCACAGATTGGGCGACGGCCTGCTTGTCCTTCTCGGAGTCCGCCGCAGCTTGGCTCAGCGCCGCCCGGACGGACACATCGGAGTGAAGCCAGCCAGAGATCAGCTCCAGGCGCCCGGCCACCAGGAGACGGTCGGTGCCTTGAAGATCCTCCCGCAGCAAGGTCAGCGAGGAAAGAGCGCGCTCCAGGATGTCAGGGGAGGCGGAAGGATCCAGGGTCAGCAGTGCAGCGGGAGAAGGAGGAGGCAGCGTCGTCACCATGGCCTGGGAGGCTGGGGGCTCCTGAGCTTTGGGGACCCCAGCAACCATGCCGGACGCCGGCACCTTCGGAGCCAGCGGGGCTACGGGGGCTGCCTCCTCCGGAGGATGCTCCCCCAAGTCTCATGAGGACGATCGGGCCGGGGAAGCGTGAGCCCCGTCACTGCCCTTCCCTGCGGAAGAGAGTGCGGCCGCCGCAGGCGATTTGGTCCCGAGCAGTACCACCGCTTCCTCCTTCCTCTTCTTTGCCACGGGCGTCGGCCTAATTGAGCAACGGAGAAGCGCCAAGAATCAGCAGCAGAAGCAAGAACAAGGCAGGACGAGAATACTTACTGGTCCACCGCGGCGTAGTCCCTCCGCTTCCTGAGCTTGAAACCTGGTAGCCTCGCAGCCTGAGGCGCAAGCACGAGAGCTCCAAGCGCAGAAGAGGGGGCAGCAGATACGCCGGAAGCAGCTCCAGGCGGCGTCGGAACAGGGGCGTCGTCTCGGGAGATCAGCGCCGACCTTCCCCTCGTCGGAACTTCGACCGGTGACCTCCTCCGGGGACTAACCTTGGACCTCAAGGAGCCCTTGTCGTATACAGCTCCCCCCTTCCCAGGGGGACATTAGCCTCGTCATCGTCATCAGGCAGGGTGCGGAGGATGTCGGCCTTGCGCAAAGGGGAGGTCTCCCCCGCCCCTTCGCGGGTCGCCTCCGAGTCACGCTCCTCCTCCTCCTCTTCTTCCTCCTCACGAGACTCGCCGGAGGACACGTCCACTGGAGTCGTCGCCACCGGGACATTTGAGGGCGCAGGCGGCACAAGCCCGCGCCCGTCGAAGACGGGCATGGCGGCGGCACCCTCCGCCCCGTCTGAGCGGCGGAACAAGGGGACGAAGGAGTCCGGCGGGTACCCTTGGTCGTCCCCAACCAAGGAACGGAGGGCCGAGCGCAACTCCTCGACAGAAAGGGCCTGCGGGCGCAGGCAGAGGTCGTCCCCTTCATCTCCAAGCTTCCACAAGGGGCGCGGGCGCGCCTGAAGGGGAGCTACGCGCTGCGCCATGAATTCTTTGACGATCATGGCCCCCGTCAGCTTCGCCGCCCTTGAGTCACCGGGCCTCAGGTCGGCGGTCATCCTCTCTAGCACCTGCGTTGCCCGGGAGTCTGTGAGCTTCGCGCAAAGCCACCCCTCTTGGGACACAGGTATCTCCGTTGGTAGCACCAGCCGGGGGTGGGAGCACTTGGCGTCCATCAAGACCCACTTGCTCCTGAAGCCCTCGGCCTTCTTCCCAGCCTTGGAGATAGCGTTGGTCTTGTTGGCCGCGACAAAGCCAACAAACCCAGAGCAGTGGCCCTCCTTGATTCGGAGGAAGAAGAAGTGGCGCAGCAGTGCCACGGACGGCATCACTCCAACATACGCCTCACAGTAAAAGGCGAAGATCAACAGGAGGAGGATGGAGTTGGGATGAAGATGGAGGGCATGGATATTGTAGTGACTGAGGACAAAGTAGAAGAAGTCCGAGAAAGGGGGAACCAACCCGGCGACGATGCTGCTCATGAAGAAGGGGTAGAAAGTGCTGCCTGGGGCCTCTGGCTCGGCGGAGCCAACCCGGAGCGCGGTCTTCCTCTTCTCATCACCCTCCGTTGTCATCAGAAGCACGACGGAAGGCCCTTCTCTGAAACGCTCGACACATCGAGCGCCGGCTCATACCACGACGATGAGGGAATGGCCCGAGTCTTCTTGGGTGCCATTGGCGGCGGGCTCGAAGGAGGATCTAGGCGGATCTGGAGTCTCTGGAGGCAAGGAGCGAGAAAGGGGATCTGGAGCAAGACGAAGGAAAGCAATGAAGGCAAATGCAGCCTGCGCCAGTCTTTTGTCAGTCAGGCAGTTGCCGATGCAGCATGGGGGAGCGGAGACGCCCATGTCCCATCAATCGCCACACGTCGACCGAGGCCGCAGGCTATTGGGGCCCACGGCGCTCCGCACTTGCCCCTTGGCTTCGCCTCGAAGCCAAGCCCGAGCGCGCCTTGGGCCCAGGGGCTACTGTCGGCGTCCTGGGAATGGGGGTCCCCAGACTTGCCTGCCTGCGGCCCACGGCGTGGCTCCTCCAGCGGCCCTGTACGGCCCAACTTCACCAGCGAACAATCAAGACCCTCGCGAGGGGCCAAGCCTCGCGAGGCGGATGATGCAAGACCTCCTCGGGGGCGGCCTCACTAGGTTGGCTCGCGAGGAGCGGAGAGATCAAGGCAAGGGGCACCTCGCGAGGTTCCTGTGATGCAAGCCATGATGACCAAGGTCAGGCGGGCGCCAGAGCGCGTAGCATACTCGTTTCCTCTTCGGTGCTAAAGGGGCAAGCGCAGGCGAGCAGTCCCGAGGCATCGGGCAAAGGTTTCCATATTGGTGCAACAAGACCAAGACCAGCAGGACGACAGGACGGAGGTCACCATGGAGCCCAAGACGGCGTCACCACCAGAGCCTTTGGCAGGCGAAGACCACCTTTAGTCAGGATAACCTGTGCTAGTTGTCTCCCTCCAAATTTGGCCGTTGTTGGATCCCTTCCCGCCTACATTTGGGAAGAGGACCAGGGCCTCTATAAATAGGACTAGCCACCACAGTAGGAGGCAACTGATCTTGGGCCATTCAGATCATCCTCAACCACACAAGCTCACCGAGCACAAGAACACCCCTCCTCAGGAGGTTGTTCTTCCCTTGTACTTGTTCGTCCTCAGCCTAAGAGGCAATCCACCACACCACACTAGAGTAGGGTATTACACCACATCGGTGGCCCGAACCAGTATAAACCCTGTGTCCCTTGTTCTGCGAGCTCGACGCGCTGAGCTTTGAGATCGCGGTGAGTGCGTGAGCTAGAGGGGGAGAGATCTTCGTGCGCACCCCAGTGTTCGAACCTCGAGGGTTTTGCTGGAACCCGAAATCCGACAGAGTGCCATGAATTCAGATCTGAACCTATTATGTTTTCATGAATATATGTGAGTTCTTGATCATATCTTGCAAGTCAATAGTCACCTACTATGTGTTATGATCCGGCAACCCCGAAGTGACAATAATCGGGACCACTCCCGGTGATGACCATAGTTTGAGGAGTTCATGTATTCACTAAGTGTTAATGCTTTGGTCTGGTACTCTATTAAAAGGAGGCCTTAATATCCCTTAGTTTCCAATAGGACCCCGCTGCCACGGGAGGGTAGGACAAAAGATGTCATGCAAGTTCTTTTCCATAAGCACGTATGACTATATTCGGAATACATGCCTACATTACATTGATGAACTGGAGCTAGTTCTGTGTCACCCTATGTTATAACTGTTGCATGAGGAATCGCATCCGACATAATTATCCATCATTGATCCATTGCCTACGAGCTTTTCACATATTGATCTTTGCTTAGTTACTTTTCTGTTGCCACTATTACAATTACTATAAAACTGCTACTGTTACTTTTGCCACCGTTACCGTTACTTCCATACTACTTTGCTACTAAATACTTTGCTGCAGATATTAAGTCTTCCGGGTGTGGTTGAATTGACAACTCAGCTGCTAATACTTGAGAATATTCTTTGGCTCCCCTTGTGTCGAATCAATAAATTTGGGTTAAATACTCTACCCTCAAAAACTGTTGCGATCCCCTATACTTGTGGGTTATCAACATGATGTACACAAGATCTATCTATGTAGAGATAGACCCCATCGTTTAATCCTTAGTAGCAACGATACATACGTGTCGGTTCCGCTTCTGTCACTGGGATCAAGCACCGTAAGGTCGAACCCACTACAAAGCACCTCTTCCCATTGCAAGATAAATAGATCAAGTTGGCCAAACAAAATCCAAATATCGGAGAAGAAATACGAGGCTATAAGAGATCATGCATAAAAGAGATCAAAGAAACTCAAATACTTTCATGCATATAAAAAGATATAACTGATCATAAACTCAAAGTTCATCAGATCCCAACAAACACGCCGCAAAAAGAGTTACATCATATGGATCT
This sequence comes from Thinopyrum obtusiflorum, assembly GCA_036873465.1. Classification (NCBI taxonomy): domain Eukaryota; kingdom Viridiplantae; phylum Streptophyta; class Magnoliopsida; order Poales; family Poaceae; genus Thinopyrum; species Thinopyrum obtusiflorum. The sequence goes on from JAAAWM010011602.1 coordinate 73,791, forward strand.
CCAAGAGACCATTGTATTGAGAATTCAGCGAGAGAGAGGAAGCCATCTAGCTACTAACTGCGGACCCGAAGGTCTAGAAAGAAATACTCACGCATCATCGGAGAGGCACCAATGGAGGTGGTGAACCCCATCTGAGATGGTGTCTAGATTGGATCTGGTGGTTCTGGACTCTGCGGCGGCTGGATGAATATTTCGTCGACTCCCCTAGGGTTTTGGGAATATTGGGGTATTTATAGAGCAAAGAGGCGGTCTGGGGGGCACCCGAGGTGGGCACAACCCACCAGGGCGCGTCTGGGCCTCCTGGCGCGCCCTGGTGGGTTGTCCTCTCCTCGGAGCACCCCCCCAAGCACAGCCAGGGCCCATTAGGTGTCTTCCTGTCCAAAAAAATCTCCGTGAAGTTTCGTTGCACTTGGACTCCGTTTGGTATTGATTTCCTGCGATGTAAGAAACATGCAGAAAACAACAACTGGCACTTGGCACTATGTCAATAGGTTAGTACCAAAAAATGATATAATATGACTATAAAATGATTATAAAACATCCAAGATTGATAATATAACAGCATGGAACAATAAAAAATTATAGATACGTTGGAGACGTATCAATCCACCAAACTATGTAAGTAGTACCTTCACACAAATAACAAAAATTTGCAACCCAACGCGTAAGAGGGGTTGTCAATCCCTCCTCGGTATCGAGATAGATTAAATTGTATGAGATTGGATAAATAGATCTAACAAAAACACAAAATAAAATAAAGAAAGAAAAAGTGTAGCAAGGTATTTTTGGATTGATAGATCTGAAAATGATATGATAGGAAATAGACCCGGGGGCCATAGATTTCACTAGAGGCTTCGCTCGAGAAAATAGCATATGGTGGGTAAACAAATTACTGTTGGGCAATTGATAGAAGAGCAAATAATTATGACGATATCCAAGGCAATGATCATGTATATAGGCATCACGTCCAAGATTAGTAGACCGACTCCTGCCTGCATCTACTACTATTATTCCACACATCGACCGCTATCCAGCATGCATCTAGTGTATTAAGTTCATGGAAAAACGGAGTAATGCAATAAGAACAATGACATGATGTAGACAAGATCTATTCATGTAGGAATAGACCCCGTCTTTTTATCCTTAATGGCAATGATACATGTGTGTCATGTATCTTTCTATCACTGAGATTGAGCACTGCAAGATCAAACCCATCACAAAGCGCATCTTCCCATTGCAAGAAAAATCTATCTAGTTGGCCAAACCAAACCAAAGTTTCGGAGAAGAAATACGAGGCTATAACAATCATGCATAAGAGATTTCAACAAAGACTCAAATAATATTCATAGATAGATCTGATCATAAACTCACAATTCATCGGATCCCAACAAACACACCGCAAAAAAAGAGTTCATCAAATAGATCTCCAAGAACATCGAGGAGAACATTGTATTGAAGATCAAAAAGAGAGAAGAAGCCATCTAGCTACTGCCTACGGACCCGTAGGTCTGTGGTAAACTACTCACGCATCATCAGAGGGGCAAGGGTGTTGATGAAGAACCCCTCCGTGATCGTTGACCCTTCGGCAGAGTGCCGGAAAAGGCCTCTAGATTGGATCTCGTGGTTCGGAACTTGCGGTGGTGGAAACTCTGATCTCTCGACCCCTTAGGGTTTTTGGGATTTTTGAGTATTTATAGAGATGATAGTCGGTGGAGAGGCCTCCTGTGGGCCCCACTACCCACCAGGGCACGCCCTGGTGTCTATTGGTCCCACGGGCCTCCCCTCATGCACTTCCTTGGCTCCCAAGGTGTCTTCTGTCCAGAAAAAAATCTCCAAAAAGTTTCATGGCATTTGGACTTCGTTTGGTATTGATATTCTGCAAAGTAAAAAAACAAGCAAAAAACAACAACTAGCACTGGGCACTATGTCAATAGGTTAATCCCAAAAAATGATATAAAGTTGCTATAAAATGAATATAAAACATCCAAGATTGATAATATAACAACATGGAACAATAAAAAATTATAGATACGTTGGAGACGTATCACTAGTATCCAATGAAGAAATAAGTCCAATGGTGAAGAAGTTCAACAAATTCTACAAGAATAGAGGCAAAGATAGAAGCTCCAAGTCAAGGTCCTACAATGAGAAGAGATCTTCTAGTCATGATCAAAATTGCTACAATTGTGGAAGACCCGGACACTATTCCAATGAGTGAACGGCACCCTACGAGAAAAGAGAAGACTCACCTAGAAGAAGGAGTAAAAGAGATGAATCATGATGACCCACAAGTATAGGGGATCTATCATAGTCCTTTCGATAAGTAAGAGTGTCGAACCCAACGAGGAGTAGAAGGAAATGACAAGCGGTTTTTAGCAAGGTATTTTCTGCAGGCACTGAAATTATCGGTAACAGATAGTTTGATAGCAAGGTAATTTGTAACGGGTAACAAGTGACAAGTTTAACAAAGGTGAAGCACATGGCCCAATCATTTTTATAGGAAAGGATAAGCCTGGACGAACTCTTATATAAAGCAAAGCGCTCCTGAGGACACATGGGAATTGTCGTCAAGTTAGTTTTCATCATGCTGATATGATTCTTGTTCGTTAGTGTGATAATTTGATATGTGGGTGGACCGGTGCTTGGGTGTTGTCCTTACTTGGACAAGCCTCCCACTTATGATTAACCCCTCTCACAATCATCCACAACTATGAAACAAGAATTAAGATAAATCTAACCATAGCATGAAACATGTGGATCCAAATCAGCCCCTTACGAAGCAACACATAAACTAGGGTTTAAGCTTCTATCACTCTAGCAACCCATCATCTAATTATTACTTCCCAATGCCTTCCCCTAGGCCCAAATCATGGTGAAGTGTCATGTAGTCGACGTTCACATAACACCACTAGAGGAAAGACGACATACATCTCATCAAAATATCGAACGAATACCAGATTCACATGATTACTTATAACAAGACTTCTCCCATGTCCTCAGGAACAAACGTAAGTACTCACAAATCATGTTAAGTTTAAGATCAGAGGGGTAATAAATATCATTAAGGATCTGAACATATGATTGATGTGGCTTGAAGCTACGTCGATATTTCCCCAAAGAGGAAGGGATGATGCAGCACAGCAGCGGTAGGTATCTCCCTCAGATATGAAACCAAGGTTATCGAACCAGTAGGATAACCAAGCAACACAACATAAACAGCCCCTGCACACAGATAACAAATCCTCGCAACCCGGCGTGTTAAAGGGGTTGTCAATCCGTTCTGGGGTACGGCGCCTCAAGATAGGCAAACAGACGTGAGGTAAATTATAGTAGATTGATAGATCGAACGCCAAATAAAATAAATAGAAATAAAACACAGCAAGGTATTTTTTGTATTTTTGGTTTAATAGATCTGAAAATAAATGCAAGGAAAAAGTAGATCACAAAAGCAAATATATGAGAAAGAGACCCGTAGGCCGTAGGTTTCACTAGTGGCTTCTCTCGAGAAAAATAGCAAACGGTGGGTGAACAAATTACTATTGGGAAATTGATAGAACTTCAAATAATCATGATGATATCCAGGCAATGACCATTATATAGGCATCACGTCCAAGATTAGTAGACCAACTCCTGCATGCATCTACTACTATTACTCCACACATCGACCGCTATCCAGCATGCATCTAGTGTATTAAGTTCATGGAGAAACGGAGTAATGCAATAAGAATGATGACATGATGTAGACAAGATCTATCTATGTAGAGATAGACCCCATCGTTTTATCCTTAGTAGCAACGATACATATGTGTCGGTTCCCTTTCTGTCACTGGGATCAAGCACTGTAAGATCGAACCCACTACAAAGCACCTCTTCCCATTGCAAGATGAATAGATCAAGTTGGCCAGACAAAACCCAAATATCAGAGAAGAAATACGAGGCTATAAGAGATCATGCATAAAAGAGATCGAAGAAACTCAAATACTTTCATGGATATAAAAATATAGATCTGGTCATAAACTCAAAGTTCATCGATCCCAACAAACACACCACAAAAGAGTTACATCATTTGGATCTCCAAGAGACCATTGTATTGAGAATTCAGAGAGAGGGATGAAGCCATCTAGCTACTAACTACGGACCCGAAGGTCTACAAATAACTACTCACGCATCATCAGAGAGGCACCAATGGAGGTGATGAACCCCATCCAAGATGGTGTCTAGATTGGATCTGGTGGTTCTGGACTCTGCGGCGGCTGGATGAATATTTCGTCGACTCCCCTAGGGTTTTGGGAATATTGGGGTATTTATAGAGCAAAGAGGCGGTCCGGGGGGCACAACCCACCAGGGCGCGCCTGGGCCTCCTGGCGCACCCTGGTGGGTTGTGCCCCCCCCCGGGGCACCCCCAGGCGCAGCCAGGGCCCATTATGTTCCTTCTGGTCCAAAAAAATCTCCGCGAAGTTTCGTTGCATTTGGACTCCGTCTGATATTGATTTCCTGCGATGTAAAAACATGCAGAAAACAGCAACTGGCACTTGGCACTATGTCAATAGGTTAGTACCAAAAAATGATATAAAATGACTATAAAATGATTATAAAACATCCAAGATTGATAATATAACAACATGGAACAATAAAAAAATATAGATACATTGGAGACGTATCAATGATCTTCCACCAAATAAACCAACTAGCATCAACTACAAGGAGTAATCAACAATACTAGCAACCCACACAGGTACCAATCTGAGGTTCTTAGGCAAAGATTGAATACGAGAGATGAACTAGGGTTTGAGAGGAGATGGTGTTGGTGAAGATGTTGATGAAGATTGACCCTCCCACAATGATAGGATCGTTGGTGATGACGATGGCTTCGATCTTCCCCTCCCGGAGGGAAGTTTCCCCGGCAGAATAGCTCCGTCGGAGCCTTAGATTGCTTCTGCCCAGGTTCCTCCACAAGACGGCGGCGCTTCATCCCGAAAGCCTCCTTATGTTTTTTCTAGGTCAAAACCCCTCATATAGCATAAGATGGACACGGGGGATGGCCAGGGTGCCCACAAGCTCAGGGGGCGCGCCCTGGGGGTTAGGGCGCGCCCCCCAGGCTTGTGGCCACCTGGTGGGTCCCCTTCTGTAGTTTCTTTGCCCAATATTTTATATATATTCCAAAACAATTCTCCATAAAGTTTCAGGACATTTGGAGTTGTGTAGAATAGGTATCTCGGGTTTGCTCCTTTCCGGTCCAAAATTCCAGCTGCCAGCATTCTCCCCCTTCATGTAAATCTTGTAAAATAAGAGAGAAAAGGCATAAGTATTGTAGCATAATGTGAAATAACAGTCCATAATGCAATAAATATGAACATAAAAACATGATGCAAAATGGAAGTATCAACTCCCCCAAGCTTAGACCTCGCTTGTCCTCAAGCGAAAGCCGAGATCGATAATCATGTCCACATGTTTAGAGATAGAGGTGTCGATAAAATAAAGTGCGGACATGAGGGCATCATGATCATCTTTTAGTAAAGCAATATATTGTCATATAACTTCTTATGCTAAAGTGATAATTCATTCACAAGGTAAAGTATGAACCAGAAACCTTCATTGAAAACTAACAAACTGTGATCTCAGTCATTGGAGCAATTTCAATTTATCATAACATTGAAAAGAGTCAATGTAAGAGCTTTATATAGCAAGTCCACATACTCAATCATCTTTTAGTCTTCCAGAATTGCTAACACTCATGCGATACCTATGAGATCAAAGTTTCGTCACACACATAGGAAGATAGGGGCTTATAGTTTCGCCTCCCAACCATTTACCTCAAGGGTAATGTCAACAATAATAGTTTATGATCACCTACATCCAAGTGGATATATATGTCTGGATCTTTCCCCAACACATAGTGCTTGCCAAAGAGAGAAAGTATAAAAGGAAGGGTGAATATCACCATGACTCTTGTATAAAGGTAGATGATAAAATAAAAGGTAGGCCCTTCGCAGAGGGAAGCAGAGGTTGTCATGTGCTTTTTGGTTGGATGCACGAAATCTTAATGCAATGGAATGTCACTCTATATTGCCGCTTGTGATAGAGAACTTTATTATGCAGTCCGTCCCTTTTATTTATTTTCCATCACAAGTTCATATAAAGTTTATTTTCCTTGCACTAAAAGGTCATAAATAATTAAAGAGCAATTTTTATTGCTTGCACCGATGACAACTTACTTGAAGGATCTTACTCAATCCATAGGTAGATATAGTGGACTCTCATGGCAAAACTGGGTTAAGGGTTTATGGATGCACAAGTGGGGGGGGGGGGGGGGGGGGGGGGGGGGGGGGGGGGGGGGGGGGGGGGGGGGGGGGGGGGGGGGGGGGGGGGGGGGGGGGGGGGGGGGGGGGGGGGGGGGGGGGGGGGGGGGGGGGGGGGGGGGGGGGGGGGGGGGGGGGGGGGGGGGGGGGGGGGGGGGGGGGGGGGGGGGGGGGGGGGGGGGGGGGGGGGGGGGGGGGGGGGGGGGGGGGGGGGGGGGGGGGGGGGGGGGGGGGGGGGGGGGGGGGGGGGGGGGGGGGGGGGGGGGGGGGGGGGGGGGGGGGGGGGGGGGGGGGGGGGGGGGGGGGGGGGGGGGGGGGGGGGGGGGGGGGGGGGGGGGGGGGGGGGGGGGGGGGGGGGGGGGGGGGGGGGGGGGGGGGGGGGGGGGGGGGGGGGGGGGGGGGGGGGGGGGGGGGGGGGGGGGGGGGGGGGGGGGGGGGGGGGGGGGGGGGGGGGGGGGGGGGGGGGGGGGGGGGGGGGGGGGGGGGGGGGGGGGGGGGGGGGGGGGGGGGGGGGGGGGGGGGGGGGGGGGGGGGGGGGGGGGGGGGGGGGGGGGGGGGGGGGGGGGGGGGGGGGGGGGGGGGGGGGGGGGGGGGGGGGGGGGGGGGGGGGGGGGGGGGGGGGGGGGGGGGGGGGGGGGGGGGGGGGGGGGGGGGGGGGGGGGGGGGGGGGGGGGGGGGGGGGGGGGGGGGGGGGGGGGGGGGGGGGGGGGGGGGGGGGGGGGGGGGGGGGGGGGGGGGGGGGGGGGGGGGGGGGGGGGGGGGGGGGGGGGGGGGGGGGGGGGGGGGGGGGGGGGGGGGGGGGGGGGGGGGGGGGGGGGGGGGGGGGGGGGGGGGGGGGGGGGGGGGGGGGGGGGGGGGGGGGGGGGGGGGGGGGGGGGGGGGGGGGGGGGGGGGGGGGGGGGGGGGGGGGGGGGGGGGGGGGGGGGGGGGGGGGGGGGGGGGGGGGGGGGGGGGGGGGGGGGGGGGGGGGGGGGGGGGGGGGGGGGGGGGGGGGGGGGGGGGGGGGGGGGGGGGGGGGGGGGGGGGGGGGGGGGGGGGGGGGGGGGGGGGGGGGGGGGGGGGGGGGGGGGGGGGGGGGGGGGGGGGGGGGGGGGGGGGGGGGGGGGGGGGGGGGGGGGGGGGGGGGGGGGGGGGGGGGGGGGGGGGGGGGGGGGGGGGGGGGGGGGGGGGGGGGGGGGGGGGGGGGGGGGGGGGGGGGGGGGGGGGGGGGGGGGGGGGGGGGGGGGGGGGGGGGGGGGGGGGGGGGGGGGGGGGGGGGGGGGGGGGGGGGGGGGGGGGGGGGGGGGGGGGGGGGGGGTAGTAGGTGTCATCGTAGGTGGCATCTGACTCCTGGGCTCCAGCATCTGGTTGTGACAACCGGGAAGAATGGAAAGGGGGAAAAGAGGGAGAAAAGCAACCGCGAGTACTCATCCAAAGTACTCACAAGCAAGGATCTACACTACATATGCATGGGTATCAGTGTAAAGGCCAATATCGGTGGACTGAACTGCAGAAAGCCAGAATAAGAGGGGGATAGCTAGTCCTGTCGAAGACTACACTTCTGGCAGCCTCCATCTTGCAGCATGTAGAAGAGAGTAGATGGTAAGTTCACCAAGTATCATCGCATAGCATAATCCTACCCGGCGATCCTCCCCTTGTCGCCCTGGGTGAGAGTGATCACCGGGTTATATCTGGCACTTGGAAGGGTGTGTTTTATTAAGTATCCGGTTCTAGTTGTCATAAGGTCAAGGTACAACTCCGGGTCGCCTGTTACCGTGGACACGGCTATTCGAATAGATCAACTTCCCTACAGGGGTGCACCACATTACCTGACACGCTCGATCCCTCTGGCCGGGCACACTTTCCTGGGTCATGTCCGGCCTCGGGAGATCAACATGTCGTAGCCCTACCTAGGCTCAACAGAGAGGTCAGCACGCCGGTCTAAATCCTATGCGCGCAGGGGTCTGGGCCCATCGCCCATTGCTCACCTGCACGTTGCGAACGCGGCCGAAAGCAGACCTAGCCCCCTTAATACAAGCGCGGGCTTACGGTACAATGCGGCGCGCGCCGCTCAGCCGCTGACGTCAAAAAGAGCTTTGGCTGATACCACGACGCCGGTTGCCCATATCTTGTCCCACGTGGCGGTTAGTGCGTATAAGGTCAACGACCCAACTCAGATCAAATACCAAGATCTCGTTAAGCGTGTTATTATGAAGTAACCGCGGATGCCGACCAGGGCCAGGCCCACCTCTCACCTAGGTGGTCTCAACCTGCCCTGTCGCTCCGCCACAAAGTAACAGTCGAGGGCCGTCAGGAACCCAGGCCCACCACTACCGGGATGGAGCCGCCTGTCCTTTCAGCCCCCACATCGGAATCACTTGCGGGTACTCTATGAGCCAACCCGACTTTAGTCACCACATGTATCATATAATATGTATGTAAGTATATACCCATGATCACCTCCCGAGTGATCACGACCCAGTAGTATAGCATGGCAGACGGACAAGAATGTAGGGCCACTGATGGAATACTAGCATCCTATACTAAGCATTTAGGATTGCAGGTAAGGGTGATAACTGTAGCAACAATGACAGGCTATGCAGCAGAATAGGACTAACCGAAAGCAGTAACATGCTACATTACTCTAATCAAGCAGTAGAGAGAAGGAATAGGCGATATCTGGTGATCAAAGGGGGGGGCTTGCCTGGTTGCTCTGGCAAGAAGGAAGGGTCGTCAACACCGTAGTCATACTGGGTAGCAGCGGCGCCGGTCTCGGTGTCTAGCGAGAGAAGAGGGGGAAGAAACAATAAATATAATGCAAACATATGCATGACAATGCATGACATGACAATGAGCGGTGCTAGGTGTGCCCTAACACGGCAGTAGATGATACCGGCAAAGGGGGGAAACATCCGGGAGTGTTTCACATTTTCGGACAGACGAACCAGAGGGGGACGGTTGCAGGTTCACTATGCTAGGGGCGTGTGGCGGATGAACGGACTGCGTATTCGGATTCGTCTCGTCATTCTGAGCAACTTTCATGTACAAAGTTTTTCCATCCGAGCTACGGTTTATTTTATATTAATTTTAAAAAATTTAATCATTTTTATAATTTACTTAATTATTTTAAATCAACATTATCCAGAATAGTGTAAGCTGACGTCAGCAGTCAACAGGGCGTTGACTGGGTCAAACTGACGTGTGGGTCCCGCATGTCATTGACTGTTTAGTTAATTAACAATAGTTAATTAGGTTAATTAGCTAATTAGGTCAATTAAACAGGATTAACTAAGTGGGGGGGGGGGGGGGGGGGGGGGGGGGGGGGGGGGGGGGGGGGGGGGGGGGGGGGGGGGGGGGGGGGGGGGGGGAGGGGAGCCTTAACGGTTACGGGCGTGCGCCCGAGTCCACCCGGGATGGGGGGCTACGGGCGCCTGGGCGGGCGCTCGCCGGCCAGGGTGGCCGCGGTGGCCGGCCGGCGTGGGGGGAGACGGAGTGCTGGGCCGGTGACGAGCGGGCCCGCGAGCGGTAGAGGAGCAGTCGCAGGGGAGCCGGGGCGCGGCGTGCGAAGGGCGGGCGCGCGGCTTGGCGCCGGTGGCCTTGGCCACGGCCGGAACGGGGAAGGACAAGGGGGGCTGCTTGCCAGAGTGCGAGGGCGGGGCGACCATGGACGGGGGCCGCGCGACGCAGCGGCGGCGGCGGTGGCCGCGAGCGGCAGCGCGCTGGCAGCAACGAGGGATGAGCGGGACAGGGAGCAGCGGCGCGGCAGTGCGCGCCAAAGGCGCGGCGGGGTGGCCATGGGCGCAGCTGGCCGACGTGGGCACGAGCAGCGCGCGGTGAGGCTGCGCGAGCAGTGGTGAGGGCTGCCAAGGGCATGGTCGGGCACGGCTGGGGTTGTGTGCGCGTGGGCGTGCAGGGGCGAGGCAAGGCTGCAGGCGGCGGCGACAGACGCGGGGCGCGCGAGCGCGCACGCGCAGCGCGGGCGGCGGGGTCGCGCGAGGGAGAGAGGAGGAAGCGGGGCTCACTGCGGGCGTAGGGTACGGGGCAGTGGGGCTCGTGGTGGGGGACGGGGACGACGCGTCGAAGACGGGAAGGCAGTCCGGTGAGGTGGCTCCGGTGTCGAGCGGCGTTCCGGGCGGAGGTGGACGGCGAAGGGCGTCCGGGGCGACGGGATCGATCCCGATCCAGATCGGATCGGGAGGGGGAGAGTGGGGGCGCGAGTGGGGGTGTCGGTGGCTAGGGTTTCAGCACCAGGGGGTTAAGGGAGTGTGGATGGGTCGGCCTGGCATGTGGCTGGGCCGAGGCCAGGTGGGAGGGGGGCCTTTTGGCCTTTTATTTATTATTATTTTCTTTTACTTTTTCTTTTTTGTTTTCTTTGATCTCTTAATAGTTTATAGTTTTACAAAAAAGAAAACCCCATAACTAAAATAGAGTTACAATTCCAACTACTGCCACAAAATGTTTTACCCTGAGCAAAATAGTTTACTATTTTATAAAATCTAAAAGGCATTTATTTAGCTATTTTACCTACTGTTTTAATTACTTAAGGGCATTTAAATCTTTTATAAAAATGTGGTTCCTCCATCATAATTACCTATGCATTATTTGGCACAAACCGAACATTTTAGTTTTAATATTTGAAAACTTGTGTGGTTTGCCTTTAACTCAAATTTGAATTTGAATCATTTTGAACTAACGCGAGATTAGCAACGGTTATGGAGGTGACATGGCATCATTAGCAGAGAACTACTGTAGTTTAATTATCCGGGCGTCACAATTCTCCTCCACTACAATAAATCTCGTCCCGAGATTTAAGAGGTGGAAAACGGGGGAAAGGTCTGGTTACGAAATTCTAACGAATCTTCTCGGTCTTGGTTTCTCTTCTCGAAGAGGTCGATCCATTACATTGATGTCTTTATTCCTATGCTTCAGTCATCATGATGAAGTCGGCATCCTTTCATCGGGAACTCCATCGTACTTACGAAAGAATAAAGGGTGGAAAAACTCTATAAGGACGGATTCTAACAAAATTGAGCATCGGACGGTTAACTCAGGGGAAGAAGCATAAGTATCTCTCGAATTGAAACTTAAGAAGATATCGAGAGCAAAGTAAGAAGGTACCATGAGAAGTTTCAAACGGATAGGCAATCGTTCGATGTCTGAAACAAAGTGCGATAGGGGTCCAGAGCAACGAGATTAAGTATTGCGTCTGTTATGAGAATAGACCACTAGGAAGGTGGCTCGTGAATTACATATGAGGCGACACGCGAGGAATAACTTGGGAAACCGGGGGGTGTGCAGGAGAGTCAGGTTTCGATCCTGTGGAACTGTGGGTTATGGGCCCACCATGTGGGTTAAAAGTAGGAAGGCGATGACGTCTTACACGATCATGTAAGCAAGGCATGTCAGAGGATAGCCTATCAGTTATGTCGACAACAACATCGATACTAAGGGCGAGGGACGAAGAGAACCATTTTCCTGCTCGTTGAACGAGGCGGACCAATAGGCAAAGTTCTCGTCCATCGGCGGTTACCGGAATGTCATCAACAATAGTAATAGGGTCTTACTAACAACATGGTACCACAAGGTTCTTACCTAAGCAGGGAATTATCACTGCTTAGTTAAGTCAGATTACCAGAAAGGTTAAACAAAACAATAGAAAGGAAAATACGATTATCAGATTAATCAGAACAATGGAAAGGAAAATGTGTTTAAACACATGTTTCAGGGATATATCCTTCCCAAGGACAAGCAGAGCATGATATCCATGACAGGATAGAAAGTACAAAACCATTTAGGAAAGGGGAGAGGAATTTCATGACATAACCCAAACAACGGTGTTTGGATAATGGACAAAGAAAATTTAGCATTGTTCGTCAAATGCTCTTATTGACAATCGGAGTATCACAGCCATGCTTCGAGATAACATTGGCATGGTCTTCAAGCAAAGGTCAGACTTTGGATACAAAGGATCCATCGGAAACAACTTATAGAACAAGTCTTACAATTTCCTCATGGAAGAATGGATAACCTTGCTGAAAAGGAATCTATAACAATAGGGCCTCCGGCCAGGTGTGCTAGGCACGACATCACCTTACCGGGTCATATAAAGACCATTGTTATAACTCTTATAAATATGTTCCAACTATCATATCTGACCGAGATTCAGATCTGATTGGTGTCAGGATAACTCAGACTCAGCATGCCTGAGAAGAAAGGTGCAACACAAATTGTCGAGATGACATTGTAAGATTCTCGGGAATTGAACTATGGAAGCGAGTTCCGAAACAAGAGTTCATCATTAAATCAAGGAGAGGTGAGGAGGTGGCTGATTGACTCAGCAACAATTCACTGAGATTTTCAATAGATGGATTTCCACACTTATGTGAACAAGGAGATAACATTTGTCAGATCAAATGATATAATGAGGTATACTCGGGGAAAACATACACAAGTAAACATTGGTTGAAAGGTGCACACAAAAGATGGGCTTAGGTAGCATGATCAACGTTAGAATGGTGGTTCAACAACCAATAGTCTAAGAATGAACTATCGACCATCAACTTCAAAGCAATAGGGTTGCTAGAAGTTCAGAATCCAAGCAGCACCGTTCACTTGTTGGTATCCTGGTTAGAATCAACACGGGGACCAAGATATGAACGGAGATGGCGAGAAGTATTACTATATCAAGAATTCTTAAGAGGTGGTGACATTCTCACCACATTTTTGACATAAAAGATGGTAACACTCCAAGGTAGAACATAACATAAGTTGGATAGCAAGGAACTCAAGGTACCACGCAAAACTAGAACAAGTTTTGTGTTGGGAGGGAGATCAATAATGTTGTCGATGTTAACACGAATCATCGAGGGGGCAAGCATGGAATTTCTCATCAGGAACTCAATGTACGTCTCGGAAGAAGTTAAAATGTTGATGATGATCATGACACATTTATCGAGAGGTTTCAAGAAGATGTAATCGATCGGCGAAGACATCACACCAAGGGAATGGTGAAGCAAAAGGTTACTATAACCATAGATAAGATGCCATCTCATAATTCAGAGTTGTCTCTCAAGACAAACAATATGATGCAAAAAGTTCGATGTAAGCTTAGAGCACTGTCGGGATTGTGTCTCGGGGATGAAGGACATAGGTAGAATGGTCAAGCAGTCAGCCTGACGATGATGATGTAGTCAATCAGCTGGGAATGACATGATCGAGTACAAACTCGTAAGCAATGAAGATTACTAAGAGTTGTCGAATCGCAGTGCGGACTCGATTCACTATTTGGTGTTCTCGGTTGACGACAACCCAGAACTTGTGGAGTGACTATGATAGGGAAAGGTATTACTTCATCAGAAATTCATAAGATGAAGTGCAATGGGTTGGTATCCTCGAGATACCAGGGGGTAATACTCGAAAGTAGATCAGGATAGAAACTGAACTTGATTGTTGAGTAACTATAGCAGATACTTTAACCTTGTCAAAATAGATGAGGCACTGGAATGGTTTCCTTTCAGAAATATATTAAATAAAGTTAGCATGGTCGGAACCATAGCTACAAGGGATCCAATATAATGACTTCGGAAGAATTATTCAAATGATTCAATACTTTTGCTGGAAGCTTCCATGATAAGTTCCACATTGGGTCCATGGGCATGAACACAAAGGTTCAGGGTCGACTCCCACTTCTTCAATGCCTAACCTTTCATTTACTTCTCGTCTTCGAAGAAGTTGTAGAGCACAAAATTATCTGGTAAAACTCCAGAATGATATGACTTGTGTAAACTTTCAGGTTCATACGATTTTAGTTAAGGTATAGGTTCAACCCATCGGGGCATCTTAGAAACATATACCACAAGCTTCAAGAGTAAATATCACCAGCTCAAAAGTAGAGCATGGTTGGCCAAATCAGAGAATAGGATTTACCAACGGCATTATATATCAGGGAAAGAACTTCTCGAGGTTTTTGTATACGAAGGACACTGTCAGATGATAATTCAACAAAGGATCTGACGTTCCATAACAGAGCTGATGTGAGCAACGGCACACAACAGAGGAAGAAAACAATGCAAGAACATTGGATTATAGAAACAACTGACTAATTCAAAGCTCAATTGCAAAGGAATTATGATTTCCAAATGAAGGGATAAGGAGCAAACGCTCTGATTAAGGATGGATAAGTTGAGTAGGCTTAGGGGTGCAATCGATGGCAATTTGATTGGTCGAGATCCAGCTCATGTTTAAAATGACGTCTGAGCAGGAAAGATAATTTAAAAGGATCAACCGATGATTGTGTGCAGTCGCACTCATGTTGAATCAATAGGATCAAAATGACGATGTCAAAGGAGACTAATGAATATTGCCAGACATATGGGAAGCATCCATAATGCAAGCAGACAAGTATTTGCAGAGCAATAGGCTGCTAAGGATTTTCGGAGGATCGAATAGTATTTCGAAGATTTTTGTGAAACACCTGAACAACTGGGGATGAGCGGATACTCGGTAAGTGCGAGGAATTATCCGTAGGGGTATTCATGTGGCAAGGAACTGCAAGGCAGTAGGCACAAGGTATTCTCGGAACAATAGGGAGAATTTTGAGGTATCTTCTAATAACAAGATCAACGAGGAATGATTGTATGAATGTAAGTGCACGTGGTTATCCATAAAGGTTTATCGATGGATGGGAATTGCAAAAGCGATGGCACAAAGTCTCGAGAGAACATCATAGAGTATCCTCGGAATCTTCTGGTGCAGCAGACGATCATCGGTAATAAGGTGCTCTCCGGGTGAAAGTGATCACAAGATCCTAATGTTAGATTTAGTAAAATTCATTTAACCCGAATAGAAGAGAGATCGGAGTCCCAGAGTATAGGTCGAGGAATAAAAGATCCTACTACCACCCAATGGCGACGTGGGCCCATAAGCCGCACAGCCATGTTAGTAAAAGTTTTGCAATGACTAGACTCAACTTCGGCCAAGGAGTGTGGAAGGGGGATTCCTACAGGCAGTCGGCTCTGATACCAACTTGTGACGCCCCCGATTCAATCGTATACTAATTATACACGCAAACGTGTACGATCAAGATCAGGGACTCACGGGAAGATATCACAACACAACTCTAAAAAAAAAATAAGTCATACAAGCATCATAATACAAGCCAGGGGCCTCGAGGGCTCGAATACAAGTGCTCGATCATAGACGAGTCAGCGGAAGCAACAATATCTGAGTACAGACATAAGTTAAACAAGTTGCCATAAGATGGCTAGCACAAACTGGGATACAGATCGAAAGAGGCGCAGGCCTCCTGCCTGGGATCCTCCTAAACTACTCCTGGTCGTCGTCGGCAGCCTGCACGTAGTAGTAGGCACCTCCAGTGTAGTAGGTGTCGTCGTAGGTGGCATCTGGCTCCTGGGCTCCAGCATCTGGTTGCGACAACCGGGAAGAATTGAAAGGGGGAAAAGAGGGAGAAAAGCAACCGTGAGTACTCATCCAAAGTACTCGCAAGCAAGGATCTACACTACATATGCATGGGTATCAGTGTAAAGGCCAATATCGGTGGACTGAACTGCAGAAAGCCAGAATAAGAGGGGGATAGCTAGTCCCGTCGAAGACTACGCTTCTGGCAGCCTCCATCTTGCAGCATGTAGAAGAGAGTAG
>JAAAWM010011603.1:0-89846 GCA_036873465.1 Thinopyrum obtusiflorum
AGTATCTTCCATGCTAGGTGGGTTATTCTCACGATGAGTGTTTATTCACTTGTCATTCACGAGAAAGTGGCTGGTAATCAGGATGCCCAGTTCCATGCTCGAAATCAAATCAAAATATAATCATAAAACAAAACTCCCCCAGGACTGTTGTTGGTATGGACGATACCCGTGGATTCGGCTAGCCGTGGAGTGTGATTGCTGGTGGAGGGGGAGTAAAAACTTTACCATTCTGTTTGGGAACCGCCTATAATGTATTTAGCATGGAAGATAGTGAGATCTCTTGGTTGTTATGTTGACAATGAAAGAATACCGCTCAAAATTATATTCATCTCTGTTTTAAAAGCTCCGAGCTCTGGCACCTCTGCAAATCCCAACTTCCCTCTGCGAAGGGCCTATCTATTTACTTTTATTGTTGAGTCATCATCCTCTTATAAAAAGCGCCAGCTAGAGAGCACCACTGTCATTTGTATGCTTTGTTATTAATTGATATTGAGTGTGACTGTGACTGGATCTCTTTTGCCATGAATTACAATGTCTAGTCAGTCCTTGGTCTTCAGGGGTGCTCTGCATTTATGTTTTGCGGTCTCAGAAAGGGCTAGCGAGATACCTTTATATCATATTGTATCATGATTGTTTTGAAAAAAAGTGTTGTCATCCGAGATTTATTATTATTGCTCGCTAGTTGATTATTCCATTGATATGAGTAAATATGAGACCTAAATGTTATTGTGAATATGGTTTGTTCATAATCTTTGCTGAAACCCTGAATGCTGGCTATACATATTTGCAACAACAAGATCAAACAGAGTTTGTAAAAGTTTTTCTTTGTCACTTTTAGTTTGTCAACTGAATTGCTTGAGGACAAGCAATGGGTTAAGCTTGGGGGAGTTGATACGTCTCCATCGTATCTACTTTTCCAAACTCTTTTGCCCATGTTTTGGACTCTAATTTGCATGATTTGAATGGAACTAACCCGGACTGACGCTGTTTTCAGCAGAATTGCCATGGTGTTATTTTTGTGCAGAAATAAAAGTTCTCGGATTGACCTGAAAATTTACGGAGAATATTTTTGGAATATGTCAAAAATATTAGTGAAAGAATCAACCAGAGGGGGGCCACCCAGAGGCCACAAGCCCTGGGGGCGCGCCCACCCCCCTGGGGTGCGCCCTGCAGGCTTGTGGGCCCCCTGGAGCCCCTCCGACCTCAACTCCAACTCCATATAACCCTATTCGGGGAGAAAAAATCGGAGAGAAGGATTCATCGCGTTTTATGATACGGAGCCACCGCCACCTTCTGTTCTTCATCGGGAGGGCAAATCTGGAGTTCGTTCGGGGCTCCGGAGAGGGGAATCCGTCGCCATCATCATCACCAACCTTCCTCCATCACCAATTTCATGATGCTCACCGCCGTGCGTGAGTAATTCCATCGTAGGCTTGCTGGACGGTGATGGGTTGGATGAGATTTATCATGTAATCGAGTTAGTTTTGTTAGGGTTTGATCCCTAGTATCCACTATGTTCTGAGATTGATGTTGCTATGACTTTGCTATGCTTAACGCTTGTCACTAGGTCCTGAGTGCCATGATTTCAGATCTGAACCTATTATGTTTTCATGAATATATGTGTGTTCTTGATCCTATCTTGCAAGTTGTAGACACCTATTATGAGTTATGATCTGCATACCCCAAGGTGACAATAATTGGGATTCTTTCCAGTGATTACCGTAGTTTGAGGAGTTCATGTATTCACTAAGTGCTAATGCTTTGGTCCGGTTCTCTATTAAAAGGAGGCCTTAATATCCCTTAGTTTCCATTAGGACCCCGCTGCCACGAGAGGGTAGGACAAAAGATGTCATGCAAGTTCTTTTCCATAAGCACGTATGATTCGGAATACATGCCTACATTATATTGATGAATTGGAGCTAGTTCTGTGTCACCCTAGGTTATAACTATTACATGATGAATGCCATCCGGCATAATTATCCATCACTGATCCATTGCCTACTAGCTTTTCACATATTGATCTTTGCTCAGTTACTTTGTCGTTGCCACTGTTACAATTGCTACAAAACTGCTACTGTTACTTTTGTCACCGTTACCGTTACTTCCATACTACTTTGCTACTAAATACTTTGCTGCAGATATTAAGTCTTTCAGGTGTGGTTGAATTGACAACTCAGCTGCTAATACTCGTGAATATTCTTTGGCTCCCCTTGTGTCGAATCAATAAACTTGGGTTGAATACTCTATGCTCGAAAACTGTTGTGATCCCCTATACTTGTGGGTTATCAGCGCCGTTGTCGGGGAGCAATAGCATGGAGTGAATATTCTCGTGTGTGCTTGTTTGCTTTATCACTAATTAGTTTTTATTTTCTGTTCTAAGTTGTTTTATATCTTTAGTTATGGATATGAAACACGAAACACCAAAAAAAATAGTTGTACTTGCTACTCATGGAGATGGGGAACCTCCTAAAACCCTCGATGCTCATTATGTGAAAAATATTAAACTCTATTTTGATAATCCTGAGAAAACCCCATTCAACATGATAATGGGAGACACGTTGAATCAACATGAATACTTTAGGGGTTATCGCTTGACACAAAAAGGGAAACTCTGATGGGATCAAATTGAAATGTTGCAATGGTATGCTAGGAATCTATGCTCGAGATATGATTACACTTGTTGCTCTAGGATGCACTAGTGGAAAAATGGCTAGCCACAACTTTAATTAGTGGCGCCTCATTTTTAATCCACGCCACCACTATTTTTTTTTAAACCGTGGTGGCGTTGGCATATTTGGTACGTCACCACTAATAAGTTACCGGTGGCGTGCCGTACAAAATCCACGTCACTAGTATTTGGGATCCAACTTTTTCGTCTGACACAAGTTACTGATGGCGTGCCACCTTTGCTCACGCCACTACTATTGTGTTTACTGGTGGCGTCGGTCTAATCGACACGCCACCAGTAATGAGACCAAATTTTTCAAAACTAAAAAAAATGGACGAGTTACTGAAGGCGTGTACGGTGCAGCCCACACCGCTAAAACTGACTCGGAAATGGGCTGGCCTATTTGCTAATTGGGCTGAGGAAACGGCCCACTATGTCTCATCGCTCTCTCTGTTTTCAGATCCAATCAAACCCCTCTCTGTTTCTCCCACGGCCGCCGGCCACCAACCTCGCCACCGCCGGCCCCTCTCCCCTTCCGTCCCGTCCCCTACCTCGGGAAGCCTCGACCTCGCCCCCCTCCACCGCGTCCTCCCCTCCATCCAGATCCACCGCTCGCAGAATCGAGCGCTCGTGCCCATGCCCTCACCGCGGCTAGGGTTTCGGGCACCACGTCGCCTCCGTCACGCGCGGCTCCGGTGTCCCCGACGGCTAAGGGACGCACGTGCGCGGCGGTGGCTCCTTCCGGCGGCTCCCTGCACCGTGTGACGGCGGCGGATGACTGTCCCGCAACCGCGGCATCGGTGAGTTCATCCCCTCCCCTTCTTCGTCCTCTCTCCTGCAGTTGTACCATGGGCGCAGCCAGCGCCCGGCGACCCTGGGCACATGCCCGGGCTCAGCTGGCTATGGAACAGTGTACGCGCGTATATTTTAGAGGTAAACAGTGCACGCAATGTGATAAACAATGGGCAAAATATCGTGGTTCACCTGGGAAAATTACGTCAGGCTCACTTCCATCATGGGCTAGTTAACTAAGCCTCCCAAGCATTTTGGACGGATCAATGTTAAGTAATAGGCTAAGGCGCAGCCTGAGTTCAGTAATCGCAAGGCACAACCCAGTTAAGTTCCAATACAGTTAATTCAGAAGGAACAAGGGCATGTATAGTTTGGCTGTTCGTTTCTCACATATCGTGGGGACGGACGGCGGCAGCGAGCGGAGGCTGACCTGGGCGCACGGCGCTGCTGGCATTGCGTTTGCGTGGAGCGGATCCATCCTCGGGAATGTTAATTCATATTTTAAAATTTTAAATTTCAGAGATTAGAAGATTTTTGATTAACAGAGGAGTCTTTGTCTGTGAAACTGAATATTAATTCATTTTAAAATTAAATCTTTATGATTACTGTGTTTATATTTTCACTTCATTATTTGTATATAGATTTGTGGCTCGAAAGTTTGGTGCTCTTTTGAATGGTGATGGTAAGCAGGTGAGTACTGATTACAAGGTATGCCACTAAGACTGTAAGGTTTAATAATTTTTTAAATCCCTGCAGGACTACTCAAGTTTCTTTTCTTTTTCAGTTAGGGGCTATTACAGCTAATAAAACTATTTCTCTCTAGAATGATTGGAATTTTAAGTGCTGGACATGGCACCATCTTTATCATAGGAGTACATTAATGTATGTATGTATTCCTGATGAACTCGAGAATTAGATGCTATTAACTCCACTTTATCCTGTATAAGTATTAGATTCAGAGGGTTGATGATCCGTCATGATTAACCTGACAATAAAACAGATAGATGCTATGAACTGACAAGACCTGATCTTATGGTTCAGAATTTTGTTACCTGCATATAAGTTTGAAATTTTTTGTGTCTTCAAATTTAATGGGTTGGGAAGAAACTATTCCTTGAATTTGAATCTTATGGTCCAGACTTTTGTTACATGCAGGTCAAGGAAACATGAGTGTACAATTTTAGGATCCATGACAATATTTGCATTCCTCTTTTGCTGCAAGTGGTGGAAGCTAAATACATGGTTTTTTTATGAGAAAAGTGCATTTTTCGTCCCTCAACTTATCGCGAAGTGTGGCTTTCGTCCCTGAACTTTTTTTGGGTGCAACTTTCGTCCCTCAACTCTTAATACCGGGTTAAGTTCGTCCTAAACAGCTTTTGCCTCAGTCAAACCCGGTTTTGACTCGACGTGGCATGGTTTTGGCCATATCACTGTTCACAACACTGTTCATAATATGGAGTTTTCCCAAAAAACTGAAAAATTCATTTTTTGCAAAAAAAAATTCCTCCGAAAAATCTAAAATTTTCATTAAAAATACATTGTGAGCACTGTTCATAATCTGAAAAATTTCAAAAACTCTGAAAAATTCATTTTCTGGGGAAAAAAATTTTCCCCGAAAAATAAGGAAAATTCATTTAAAATACACTGTTGTACACTGTTCATAATCTGGAATTTTCCCAGGAAAAATTTGAAAGTTTCATTTTCTGCAAAAAAAATTCAAAAATAAAAAATCTGGAAATATAAACAGTGAACAGCAGTGTATTTTTAATGCATTTTTCATGGATTTTTTTTTGTAGAAAAATGAAAATTTTGAATTTTTGGGGAAAAGGCAGATTTATGAACAGTGATCACAGTGTATTTTTAATGAAATTTCCAGATTTTTTCGGAGGAATTTTTTTGCAGAAAATGAATTTTTCAGTTTTTCCGTGAAAACTCCATATTGTGAACAGTGTTGTGAACAGTGATATGGCCAAAACCATGCCACGTCAAGTCAAAACCGGGTTTGACTGAGGCAAAAGCTGTTTAGGACGAACTTAACCCGGTATTAAGAGTTGAGGGACGAAAGTTGCACCAAAAAAAAGTTCAGGGATGAAAGCCACACTTCGCGATAAGTTGAGGGACGAAAAATGCACTTTTCTCTTTTTTTATCAAATATCCTTGCAATACTTTGTTTTGGAGGTCAGTGAGCCAATCCTTCAGTTTTGTTTCTGTTTTCAGACCTTCAGCATCGGAATACGTCTTGGATAGGTGCCGTTGATCTGCGCTTTATTTGGCACATTCTTTCTTGCAAGTGCATGCTCCATCGAGGCAAGTACACTTACATTGATGTAAGTTCCAAAGCAAGTTTCATGACTGGTGTGATTTTGTCAGTTCCTTATTAACATGGCTGACATTATTAAACAATAGAATACATTTGATATGTTTGGTCTTTGTCAAAGTACTAGATTGCAAAACCATGTATTACTCAAACTTATCTGCAATAGTGGGTCTTTGGAAGCATCGATGACAAAATCTGCATAGACCCAGCGACAGATTTGGTAATTGCGACCATGCCTGACCTCGATACTGGATTGGTTAAGATAAAGGAGAACCTCCTTTGGATGCCTCCTCAAAGACAACAATAATAATTGCTCTATGAATACAACTATGTTTTGCACATGTCGTGGATCAATGTTCTCAAAACGTATAAGCACTAGGTTTGGATGTTCATACAAACCTTCATTAAGAAAAGAAAAAAAAGAAGGTTTTGTGCTGTACTTTGTGCAGAAAAAGAACGAACTTCAATTGGTTGAATGATTTGAACTTTACTTGACCAGATTTTCCCTGGTAGATACACCTTCTAGACCATAACGTACAGAATAAGTTCTGGCTCGGAAGTAACTCCTAAGCTCCCCGGCGTTATTCCTTGATAACAGAAGGTGCTTGTTCAGTTGTCAAAACCAGTTCTGGATTGTTATTTTCCTAGATGTAGCTCCAGAAGTAGTAATCCGTTCGACTTGAGGAAGATAAATGGCAAAATATCAAATCTTGTTTTCCTTTAAAAATCCAAGAAACTTTTCTTCTTGTAATTAGTTGTACTGCTTGAGCTAACTTCTTGTTCATGTGCATTCCTTTCTTTGTAATGTAGTTCATTAATGACACAGGGCTGCGGCAGCGACGATAACTGACATCAACACGGTGCTGCGGCGACGACGATGACGGAGACATCGACATGGGGCTGCAACAGCAGCGATGACGATGATGACGATATCAACACAAGGCTGCAGCAGGGACGACCACAACCTCTACGCGCGGCAGTGCTTTTGGACTCGTGGATCTTAGCAAAGTATATATACTAAATGTATGAACTGGATGTATGGATGAAACGTATGTATGCACGTATCTATGTATTTAATGAAAGTTGTAATCATATGAAACCTATTTTTTTTTGTTTTCTGATTTTTTTAGTGCTGGGGTGTGAGTGAGAGTGCACCTCACTAGTAACATGGGTATAGTGGTATCGTGTCAAAACATCCCACGCCATTTGTAACGACCCGAGACCGACGCTTCAGATGCCTTCCATGGATTCCGAGTTTCGCCGTGTGACTTATTTGTCTGTTGCATTCTTCATAGCATCATTTGCATTGCATCATGTCATCATGCCATTAATTTTGCAACCGTTTTAAAACTCAAATAAATTGCATGGATCTTGGATCCATTTAAATCGAGGGAATTCACATGGTGATTTCTCTTTATAACATATCCTCCCAATACTTAGGGAGCTATACTAAACCATTCCATTGGCTTGGAATCACCCATAACACATTTGCTCGGTTCTTCAAATTTCCTTTTATCCAACTCAACTTCAATTCTTCCTTTGGGGCCTTTTAGTAAAATTGCAAAGTTGCAATTTTACTTTATCCATAAATGTTCCAAATCTGCCCATAAATCACATCTGGTGTGTAGGGTCACCTCCTATAGTTTCAACCCATTTGGAGTTCATTTGAATGGGTTTCGAAATTCAAACTTGCCGAGTTAAATCCAACATGTGTGGATTTTACTTCCTCTAAAAATCCTCAGGCCATTTTTGTCAAATTCCTCGTATTTTTGTGAGTCCGGGAAAATAATCCCCATGCCCAAATTCTTTGTCCACCCATTTCTTTTCTCTCCCCTTCTTTCTTTGCTTTTCTGTTTTTGGAAGAGGGTTGAAGGAGGGAGAAAGAAAGAGAGCAGCCCAGCCAAGAACTCAGGCCGGCCCATTTGCTCCTGGAGGCCTAGCCCCTCGATCGATCCCCATCTCTCGATCCCTTCCTCCCTCCTGTGCGCCGCCAGAGAGAGAGAGAACAGCAGCGCCTCACCCGATCCCCATCTCCCTCCGCTCGCCCCGCACCCGACCCCCTCCTCGATGCCGGCCCCACTGTCGAGCGCCGCCCCTTCGCGCGAGCCTCCTCCGCGCCGCCTCCTCACTTCCCGTGCCTCCGCCGCGCCGGCCTGCGACCGCCGCCGCCGAGCTCCACCAGGACCCCGACGCGCCCCTTCTTCCTCTGCCTCGTCCCCAACGCCCGGAGGCCGTCGCCCGCTCCTCCCTTGACCGCGCCGGTCACCGGAGCCCGCCGACTCGATCCCCTCATCCGCGACTCTGGCGAACCCCTTGCTCCATGCCAAGGACGATGCCCGCCACTCCGTCCTACTGCTGCTCTTCCCGTGCTGCTACGCCGCCTTCTTCACCTCCTGCCCGAGTCCCCTGCATCAGCCCAGATCGAGCGAGCGGGGAGAGCGCTCGCGTTGGCTGTGCTGGTTCTCTTCGTCGTTTCGTGAGCACAAGAATCCTGACGCCAAGTCGGACGACTACCGAAAAGGGAGTAGCGCCAAGTTCCATCGTTGAAGATTTCGTCAAGTACCCCTAGTTTTTGCCAAACACCACACCGCAAGCGCCAAGTACCACGACGGCCCTCGAAGAGTTCAGATTCGACAAGTCTGAAGACGCTCTTGTACAACTACGTTGCCGAGACCGAGACCGGCAAGACCACATAGACGCCCGAACGACTACAACACCGGATTGCCAAGTCTAGTGATACGCCAAGTACCTCTACCGGCGGCCCCGAACATCTACGGACGTGTACGTCTACCGTTGCCCAAAGAACCGTGGGTCACAAGCGCCGTGAATGACTACCGTCGCCAAGATCGCGAGTACCTCAACGGTCGTCGTGTACCACTACTTCCACTACGACTCGAACCGCCCTAAAAATGCACCCTTGGAAGGTATAACCGCCGGAACGACGCCCGTGAACGAATGCATGTGTCGGATGAGATGCTCGTGGTTGCACCGTGTCCGAGTTGTCATTGCACGTTCCTCCTCGTTTACCATGCCGTCGACCCGTGGGAACCCGGTAACCGGGACCACCCCACTATCTTTGCATGTTATGCATATCCACACTTTCTTTTGCACCGGTATCTCAATGAGTTGTCGGATCATCGGAATGTTGCCGTGGCATCATTTTCGGATTCGTCGCCGTGGCACCCTTTCTTTCCATCACGGTGACAAATGCTTCATAACATGCTCATGTCAACATTTTCTTAAAATTGCATAAAACTTGCATACGTCATCCGCATCAAGATAACAACATTTAAAATGTTTAAAATTGTTGTTTGCATTAAATTGCTAAATGACATGTGGGGATTTACCGGAATTGTTGTTTGTTGTTTCCGGCCTCATTTAAACTTGCCTAGATAGGTAGTTTTATTATGCTTCACCTCTTGCCATGTTAACCAACATTTAATATTGATCGGTACATAACCGAGAGTGAACTAAATAATTTGTATGTGGTGTTTCGTCAATATGCAACTCGTTGCATATTGAGCCCCACTTAATTTGTACTCCCTCCGTCCGGGAAAAGTTGTCCACGGCGTAGTTCATTGTGTTTTTTGCAAAAAAAACCTTGGGATTTTAAATCTCCTGCTAATTACCCCCTTTGCTTCTTCCTCCTCCCCGGTCGCCCGCGGCAGGAACTAGCCCAGCGCGCCGTCGGCAGCCACCGTAGAGCCCAGCGCGCTGCCGCCCACCTGCGCCGCCGCTGCCAATCTGTGGCGCCCCTGCCCACCTGCGCCGCCCGCACAGACGCGAGCTGCGCCGCCGCCCGCACGGAGGCGACCGCTCCTCCGCGGCGACCAACTGGACGCGCGCCTCCTCCGCGGCTGACGGCGCCTCCCTTGTCGCCCTGCTCGCGTCCCCAGCCGGTGCGGCCCGGGTCCTCACCCTCTGCCCTCTTCCTCGCGCCCGCGGCCGCCGGTGCGGGATTTGGGCAAGTGGCCGGCCGCCGCTTTCTTCTGCGGCCGCCGTGATCCCCTCCAGCCTCTGATGCTGTTGCTGCTGCTGCTGCTGCTGCTGGGCGACGCCGACGCCCCCCGATCGAGTCCTCGCCGTCTGATGCTGTTGCTCCTCCTCGCCGTCTGATGCTGCTGCTGCTCCTCACCGTCTGAGTCCTCTGCCCCGCCTCTGCTGTTGAAAAGGTGAATTTGTAGTAGAAATGTGCAGTAGAAATTGAATTGGCCAGTGCTACACCTTCACAATAGTGTGCAACATCCACATTCGCCTGAAAGGGGGAGAGGAGGTTAAAATGCTCAGGTTCTGTTAACTGAACATGTTCAGGTTCAGGTTCAACTGATCATGTAACTGCACTAGTTGGAAACAATCAATTACTCCAGATTAAAATTTTCAGTCAAGCACAACTGATCATGTAACTTGAGAAGATTACTCCAGATTTTGGAACCAATCAATTACTCCAGATCTGTCAATTAATCATGTCAATGAATAATTACTCTAGTAGGTAGGACATGGGTATAGGCAGGTTATAAAATTGCAGTATCAGCACACTTATGTAAGCACTGTACTTTGTGAAATCTTTGTGAAATCTGTACATGTCCAGAACAACATCCAGTGCTAGGCAAAAAAGAACAAGAGTAACAAGAGTAACAAGAGTATATGTTCAGTACTGTCATGGTCTCTACTGCCATATTGTACAAAGAAAAAAAAATACAAGAACAATGCTTGCAAATTTTGCAAGCACTAGCTTGGAAAATGAAAACATACACTCATGTTTCAGTTGACAGTACACTCATGGTCTCTACAAGCCTACTCTATTCTACTCCAAAAAAAGAAAAGAACATTTGACAGTAAGAATAAGAATTTGTTAACTGACATTTCGAGAGCAAAATCTGTAGATTTCTGAACATTTGTTAATTTTGACTATTTAGAGTGCAAAAAACTGAACATTTGTTAATTGACATTTGCTTCAATTGAATGCTCTGACTGAAGTAGCATTTGCTTCAAGTTACTTCTGTGACCAAATGTTCAGAGACCAAATGATCTTAGACTTACTCTTAATTATTGGATCATGAACTCTGAATCAGCAGCTAGCTAGACACTGAATCATGTGTATATTGTTTGTGTAGCAAACAATATAAGCAGCAAGTCTTGAGATGTTGGCAAAATTGCAGCACTTAATTTTTTCTTCAGGTTCTGTTAACTGAAAATGTTCAGGTTCAGGTGCTGTTAACTGAAAATGTTCAGAGTCAGAAACATTGTTGGACCGATAGGACTGTTTAGAACAAAACTGCTCTGCAACGGGTAAAAGGGCAGAGCAAAAAGCTCCACAGCAGCAGCGAGGAAAAATCAAGTTCAGATCATGAAGTTCACAGCAGCAGGTAGAAGGAGGATGAAGCTCACAAGACGCGACGTGTAGTGATCGAGTCGCTGAAGCTTCTCCCACCAGTCGGGACTCAGGAGGCAGAGGCAGCAAGCAAATCCAATCAAGCAAAGCAGAGGAGCAGCCATGCCCGCGCTTCTCCTCAACACCGCCGCCCCCCTCGCCAACCCCAGGGCCAGGCCGTCCTCCAGCTCCAGGCCCTCCCGCCACCGCCTCAGAAGCCAAGCCGCCGCTTCCTCTTCGTCGAGCTCTAGCGGCCGCGCGGGCTCGTCGTGGGCGACGGACTACGACCTGTACGAACTGCTGGGGGTGGAGCCCTCGTCGCCGCAGGCCGACATCAAGGCCGCCTAGCGGGCGCTGCAGAAGCGCTGCCACCCGGACTTCGCCGCCAGCGGCGGCGACGCCGGGCCCTCGCCAGACGCCGGAGCCGGCAAGCCGGAGGCTTTGCAGAAAAGGGGATCCCTTCCCTCTTGATGTCCTGGTGCAGACGAAGAGAAGAGGCGAGATGATGGGGAGAAGGCGGCCGGCGCATGGCGAGGCGAGGGAGCAGGCGGCGAGGCGATGGAGAAGGTGGCGAGGCGACGGAGAAGGCGGCCGGCGCCTGGCGAGGCGACGGAGCAGGAGCGGCGGGCTCGGTGGTTTGTCGGAGGAAAGGGGAGGGGGTTTTCGTAAAATGTCGCTGGGGACAACTTTTCCCGGACGGAGGGAGTAGTATTGCTTGTTGCACTTTGCTATGCCATGCCTCATTAAACCGGACATGCATCATACTTGATTGTGCATCATCCCATGATTATGCTTGTTGGTTTACCATGTCGTTTGCTTCTTTCCGGTTGTGCTCCTTCTCGATAGTTCTGGTTGTGTTGTGATTGTGAGGATTCGTTCGACTACGTTGGTTCGTCTACTTCATGGATTCGGTCTTCTTCCTAGCGGGATTTCAGGCAAGATGACCGTTACCCTGGATATCACTACTATCTTTGTTTTTCTAGTTGTCTCGATGCTATCGCTATGTCGCGCTACCTATCACTTGTTTATCAAGCCTCCCAAACTGCCATGATAGCCTCTAACATTTTTCACCATCCTAGCAAACCGTTGTTTGGCTATGTTACCGCTTTGCCCAGCCCCTCTTATAGCGTTGCTAGTTGCAGGTGCAGTTGCAGGTGCAGTTGCAGGTTGTTCCATGTTGGGACATGGATATTATGGGATATCACAATATCTCTTATTTAATTAATGCATCTATATACTTGGTAAAGGGTGGAAGGCTCAACCTTTTGCTTGGTGTTTTGTTCCACTCTTGCCGCCTTAGTTTCCGTCATACCGGTGTTATGTTCCTTGATTTTGCGTTCCTAACACGGTCGGGGTTTATGGGCCCGCCTTGACAGTTCGCTTTGAATAAAACTCTTCCAGCAAGGCCCAACTTTGGTTTTACCATTTGCCTAATAACAATTAAAACTTGCATAGGGACCGGCTAGCACCCGAGGACTCTTAATTAACAACCCGGGCCAGTGCTCCTCATGAGTGTTGGTCCAAAACGGGCAGACTGCGGGGCCACCACGGGGCAACTCGAGGTCTGGTTTTACTCGTAGGCTGACCTATCCGATCGTGGCCTGAGATGAGATACGTGCGGCTACTATCAGGGTGTCGGCACGTCGGGAGGTCTTGCTGGTTTTGTTTTACCATTGTCGAAATGTCTTGTGAACTGGGATTCTGAGCTTGATCGGGTTATTCCGGGAGGAGGATTTTCCTCCGTTGATCGTGAGAGTTTGTGATGGACTAAGTTGGGACACCCCTGCAGGGTTTGATCTTTCGAAAGCCGTGCTTGCGGTTATGTGGCATATGAGAATTTTTAATATCCGGTTGTAGAGAACTTGACACCAGATCCGAAATAAAATACACCAACCGCGTGTGTAACCGTGACTGTCTCTTTTCGAGTGAGTTCGAGAAGAGAACACGGTGGGGTTATGTTTGACTCGTAAGTAGTTCAGGATCACTTCTTGATCATTACTAGTTTGCGACCGTTATGCGTAGTTTCTCTTCTTATTCTTGTACTCGTAAGTTAGCCACCATACAATGCTTAGTGCTTGCTGCAACCTCACCACTTATCCATTCCATACCCATTAAGCTATGCTAGTCTTGATACCCATGGTAATGGGATTGCTGAGTCCTCATGGCTCATAGATTACTACAACAACAGTTGCAGGTATAGGTAATGCGAAGCTCTGACACGAGTGCGATGCTTGCTTGTTTTGGAGTTCTTCTGCTTCTTCTTCGATTAAGGGATAGGTTCCGGGTCAGGAGCCTGGGATTAGCAGGGTGGATGTCGTTCTTCTTTTTCGTTTGGTTTCATCCGTAGTCGGATCCTACTCTCCTGTATGATGATTGCTATGTATTGATGAATTGTTGTATTCATGTTGTACCTTGTGGCGAGTGTAAGCCTTTATCTTGTATTCTCATCTATTCAGTACATGGTATGTTGTAATGATGTCCACCTTGCTATGCGCTCGAAATGCGATTGTGCCCCAATCATGAATTCATCACGTGATTGGGATAGAATCGCATCTTGGGCGCTACAAGTTGGTATCAGAGCCTTACCGACCGCAGGAGCCCCCTTGATTGATCGAACCGCTGCCGTTGTTGAGTCTAGAAGAAAACTATTTTGAGTCTAGCTATATATCGGAGAGTAGGAATTCTTTTTACTCCTTATCCCCATCGCCGCTCTGGTGAGGACTCCTGACGTAGATGTTTTGACTTCACTCTCCTCTTTTTCACTCAAATTTTTTTTAGGATCACGCGGGTATTATTGGAATCGCTGCGATATCGGTGTGACGGGAATTCTGTCTTGGTGCCTCTTGTCTGACTTGACTTCTTCCGGGGAGTTGAGCTCCAAGGGGTTCTTGTCACATTCGCGGTCGTTTCAGTTCCGGAATACCAGAGGACGCCGACATCGAAAACGCTTCTATACTCTTTGTGGTGAGAGTAGTTTGACGATACCCAGTGCTGGGGAGAGCGATCAGATGTGTTGCCACAGCTAGTATATCGGATGTTTTTCGAAGGTCTGAGGTACACGATTTCCGAGGTTTTCTTGGTTATGTGTTGACGGATGGATACAGTTGGAGTGTAGGATTTGTTAGTTGTGTGAGATATTTGTGCCTCCCTGTATCCCCAACACCAGATTGCATAACCAGAAAGTTTCGGGAGTTTATAGGTGGGAATTCAAGTAGTTACCTAGGATATCTTTCCGACAAATGCATGATATGAGATTGGGGTTTGACGTCTAGTGGTCCGCCTGTCCATGGTTGGTTTTACAGTGGTCTCGTTGTGTCTTAATGAGCCCTGTGTAGCTTTGCTATGGCTCGGGGAAGCTTCGTAAGTCATGTGCACTGCCTTGTACATGATGGTGCTGTACGATCGAGCCCGTGTGGGCTCCACCACGAAAATTTCGGACGAAATCTCTATCATATGTTTGTTTCTGGCTTATTCTGCAAGCCAATCCTTTGTTTTGTTTTGAGTTGTGGTATTCGAGTTGCTTCCAAGTCAAGTGTTGATTCCATACCTTTTCCTAAGCAGTGTTCTCATACTTCGATGTGAATGCTAATCCTTCTTGATCATCGAGATTGTCATGTCAATCCTTTTCAATCGGTGCACTTTTCTTCAAGTTATTCCATACGGGCGCCGTTGAGAAGCCTGCGGATTGTCCGTTCCATCCGTCCTAAGTTGTCTTCATTTTTTTCCACCCTCCCACCCTTCTTCGTCAAGAAGTCAAATTCTGAAATCATGATCCTTTTATTCATGAGAAGTTTCTTTATTCTCTCCTTCAATGCTCTTACCCAGTGATTTCTCATGAAGAAGCTAAGGAAGCTTCAAGTTTATCATTCTTCATTCTCCTTTCTTTTCCGGTGGATTCAATTCAAGCTTTTGGTATTGATCATATCCCTTTCCTTGTTTCAAATGCTTCCCCATGCCGTGCACCTCTTAATCATTTACCTCTGTCTATTCATATTCGAAGTGCTGAAGATATCTCAGGAGACTCGTCTTTTCATTCAAGATCCGTTTGTTCTATTTCGTGGTTGTTATCTCATTCAAACCATTTAATTCAACCAGTGCAATCTTCCCTTTCAATCAATCGTTCAACGGTGTTTCTTTTGAGTGGGCCCTAACCCACAGGTCTTTTCCCAGGATCTTACCTGACTCTTTTAATTTTTCCGGAGTCATTCTCAAATTATTTCAAAGTTTGACGTAAGAATGGATTTCCACCAGTCTTATACCTTCTCCAAGACCGCTTTTAAATTATTTTCATCGTTGGCTCAACCTCTTCACTTTTCATTCTCCCGGAGCGTCTAAACAATTCATGATGGTGTTTCTCGGCGTTATTCTCTGTGTTGAAGACCGAAGAAGAATTTCTCTTAAATCTTGGTCCGTTCTCTTGAAGAGTCATGGTTCTAGCTTCATGCCATCCTCATAATTGTTTCAATTGTGAGAATTATTATCACCGATTCGACGCATATCATGAGTTGTTTTCTTTTCTAGATCATCCGAAGGCCATCTTTTCAGAATTCTTAATTCTCAACTTCCAGCTCTCGTTCTCCAATTCTTACCGGTGCATCGTTCAAGTATTCTCTAGTCAGCTTGTCATCTCTTCATTCTATTGTATCTAAATTCTCTCAAGTATCTTCATTTTTTTTTCTAATTCTTCCAGGTGTTGCGTTCCTTTTCTTCGTTCGTCTTTTTAATTCTACGGTGGTTCATTCGAGATCCCTCTTCCTTTGTTCTCGTATCAATTAATTCGTTCTTTCCAAATCCTACCGGTGGTTTGTTCAAGACTTTCCCAAGTTTGTGTTATATCTCTCTTAATCCTTTCAACGAGAATAAGTAGTATGCCAAATCCATTGCTTGTCATCAATTTAAATTGATGAAGGATATGCGTAACATAATTCTTGTTCTTGTTTCATCCAGATGATAAATCCCTTCTTCCGGAGTTCGTTCATGATATCAATTCTTGGTTTCTAGTTGTTCATCTTTCTTTTCCGGAGTTCAAAGTTTTCTCATTATATCGTCACGAGGTTCTGCCTAAATCATTGCAAGGCTTCAATTCTGGTTCTCTTCAACCTCCAATTCTTCTCCATAATCATTTCTTTTCCGGAGATCTTCCAAGAGGTTTTTCATGGTGGTTCATCAAGGATTTAATTCATTCTCAAAGTGTTCTTCAAGATTCTTGTTGGAGGAGCTCAAGTATTCTTGTCCTTGCATTTCGAAGTGTGATTCTTTCTACCTTATCATTTGAGGTGGTGTTATGTCATTCTTGACAATTTCCCTTCGTGTTTCAAGGTTCACAAGTTGTTAAGAATGATATATTTAAACCCATCATTTTCTCTTCGTTCAGAAGATATTTGCAACCCATCAATCTCTTTGTTGGAGTTATCTTGGTATAGATTTCACCTAAAGCCTTCCCTAAGGAGTGTTGCTATTGTGTTGAGTATCTATGATCCAAGTTTTCTCCTATCCTCTCGGTGATTTTTATTCCATCTCTTCGTTGATATCAAGCAAGCAATTGTTTCCGTTAGTGCCCGGTTGTCACCACATAATTTTGAGATGTTTTCCATAAGCCCATAACAAGCTTATTCTTTTCATTGTTGATTTTCCAACAACTTCGTTCAAGCCATTCTCCTAAGGATGCTCTTTCAAATTCATTTGAGGGAGAAGTTGTTGTTTTCTCTTCTCCGTTCTTTTCATTCGATTCTTTCATTTCTTCCGGAGGCACTGTGTTGTTGCTCACGTCAAGTATCATTCCATCTTGTTAAGTTCTTGTTCAATTCCTTCGCTTTTCAGTTGGAGTGCTGCCGAATTCTTCTTTCCTTGCTTCTATTCAACCAAAGTGGGTTCAAAGTCTATATTGTTCCTTGAGCTCTTGGTCTTGTCGTATTCCTTGTTCCTCTTTGCTAACGGAGTGTTTGCAATCTCGCTCATCTCCGTTGTATTCTTTCTTTCAACTTGTTCAACCTCTCAAGGTTTGTGGTTTCACTCGTTCATCGAAGAAGCAACTTAGTTTTACCTCTTCTCTTCCTCTTCCGTTTGTCATCCCTAGATCTCGGGGTGAGATCTCTTGTAAGTGGAGGAGAGTTGTAACGACCCGAGACCGATGCTCCAGATGCCTTCCATGGATTCCGAGTTTCGCCGTGTGACTTATTTGTCTGTTGCATTCTTCATAGCATCATTTGCATTGCATCATGTCATCATGCCATTAATTTTGCAACCGTTTTAAAACTCAAATAAATTGCATGGATCTTGGATCCATTTAAATCGAGGGAATTCACATGGTGATTTCTCTTTATAACATATCCTCCCAATACTTAGGGAGCTATACTAAACCATTCCATTGGCTTGGAATCACCCATAACACATTTGCTCGGTTCTTCAAATTTCCTTTTATCCAACTCAACTTCAATTCTTCCTTTGGGGCCTTTTAGTAAAATTGCAACTTTTGCAATTTTACTTTATCCATAAATGTTCCAAATCTGCCCATAAATCACATCTGGTGTGTAGGGTCACCTCCTATATTTTCAACCCATTTGGAGTTCATTTGAATGGGTTTCGAAATTCAAACTTGCCGAGTTAAATCCAACGCGTGTGGATTTTACTTCCTCTAAAAATCCTCATGCCATTTTTGTCAAATTCCTCGTATTTTTGTGAGTCCGGGAAAATAATCCCCATGCCCAAATTCTTTGTCCACCCATTTCTTTTCTCCCCCCTTCTTTCTTTGCTTTTCTGTTTTTGGAAGAGGGTTGAAGGAGGGAGAAAGAAAGAGAGCAGCCCAGCCAAGAACTCAGGCCGGCCCATTTGCTCCTGGAGGCCCAGCCGCACCCCTGTCCTTAACCCTACCCCCCTTGATCGATCCCCATCTCTCGATCCCTTCCTCCCTCCTGTGTGCCACCAGAGAGAGAGAGAGAGAGAGAGAGAGAGAGAGAGAGAGAGAGAACAGCAGCGCCTCGCCCGATCCCCATCTCCCTCCGCTCGCCCCGCACCCGACCTCCTCCTCGATGCAGGCCCCACTGCCGAGCGCCGCCCCTTCGCGCGAGCCTCCTCCGCGCCGCCTCCTCACTTCCCGTGCCTCCACCGCGCCGGTGTGCGACCGCCGCCGCCGAGCTCCACCAGGACCCCGACGCGCCCCTTCTTCTCTGCCTCGTCCCCCACGCCCGGAGGCCGCCGCCCGCTCCTCCCTTGACCGCGCCGGTCACCGGAGCCCGCCGACCCGATCCCCTCATCCGCGACTCTGGCGAACCCCTTGCTCCATGCCAAGGACGATGTCCGCCACTCCGTCCTGCTGCTGCTCTCCCCGTGCTGCTACGCCGTCTTCTTCACCTCCTGCCCGAGTCCCCTGCATCAGCCCAGATCGAGTGAGCGGGGAGAGCGCTCGCGTTGGCTGTGCTGGTTCTCTTCGTCGTTTCGTGAGCACAAGAATCCTGACGCCAAGTCGGACGACTACCGAAAAGGGAGTAGCGCCAGGTTCCATCGTTGAAGATTTCGTCAAGTACCCCTGGTTTTCGCCAAATA
The DNA here is from genome assembly GCA_036873465.1 of Thinopyrum obtusiflorum. NCBI lineage: Eukaryota > Viridiplantae > Streptophyta > Magnoliopsida > Poales > Poaceae > Thinopyrum > Thinopyrum obtusiflorum. The sequence continues at coordinate 18,691 of JAAAWM010011603.1, forward strand.
CCACACCGCAAGCGCCAAGTACCACGATGGCCCTCGAAGAGTTTGGATTCGACATAAACGCCCGAACGACTACAGCACCGGATCACCAAGTCCAGTGATACGCCAAGTACCTCTACCGGCGGCCCCGAACATCTATGGACGTGTACGTCTACCGTTGCCCGAAGAACCGTGGGTCACAAGCACCGTGAACGACTACCGTCGCCAAGATCGCGAGTACCTCAACGGTCGTCGTGTACCACTACTTCCACTACGACTCGAACCGCCCTAAAAATGCACCCTTGGAAGGTATAACCGCCGGAACGACGCCCGTGAACGAATGCATGTGTTGGATGAGATGCTCGAGGTTGCACCGTGTCCGAGTTGTCATTGCACGTTCCTCCTCGTTTACCATGCCGTCGTCCCGTGGGAACCCGGTAACCGGAACCACCCCACTATCTTTGCATGTTCTGCATATCCACACTTTCTTTTGCACCGGTATCTCAATGAGTTGTTGGATCATTGGAATGTTGCCGTGGCATCATTTTCGGATTCGTCGCCGTGGCACCCTTTCTTTCCACCACGGTGACAAATGCTTCATAACATGCTCATGTCAACATTTTCTTAAAATTGCATAAAACTTGCATATGTCATCCGCATCATGATAACAACATTTAAAATGTTTAAAATTGTTGTTTGCATTAAATTGCTAAATGACATGTGGGGATTTACCGGAATTGTTGTTTGTTGTTTCCGGCCTCATTTAAACTTGCCTAGATAGGTAGTTTTATTATGCTTCACCTCTTGCCATGTTAACCAACATTTAATATTGATGGGTACATAACCGAGAGTGAACTAAATAATTTGTATGTGGTGTTTCGTCAATATGCAACTCGTTGCATATTGAGCCCCACTTAATTTGTAGTATTGCTTGTTGCACTTTGCTATGCCATGCCTCATTAAACCGGACATGCATCATACTTGATTGTGCATCATGCCATGATTATGCTTGTTGGTTTACCATGTCGTTTGCTTCTTTTCGGTTGTGCTCCTTCTCGATAGTTCTGGTTGTGTTGCGATTGTGAGGATTCGTTCGACTACGTTGGTTTGTCTACTTCATGGATTCGGTCATCTTCCTAGCGGGATTTCAGGCAAGATGACCGTTACCCTGGATACCACTACTATCTTTGCTTTGCTAGTTGTCTCGATGCTATCGCTATGTCGCGCTACCTACCACTTGTTTATCAAGCCTCCCAAACTGCCATGATAGCCTCTAACCTTTTTCACCATCCTAGCAAACCGTTGTTTGGCTATGTTACCGCTTTGCTCAGCCCCTCTTATAGCGTTGCTAGTTGCAGGTGCAGTTGCAGGTTATTCCATGTTGGGACATGGATATCATGGGATATCACAATATCTCTTATTTAATTAATGCATCTATATACTTGGTAAAGGGTGGAAGGCTCAGCCTTTTGCTTGGTGTTTTGTTCCACTTTTGCCGCCTTAGTTTCCGTCATACCGGTGTTATGTTCCTTGATTTTGCGTTCCTAACACGGTCGGGGTTTATGGGCCCCCCTTGACAGTTCGCTTTGAATAAAAATCTTCCAGCAAGGCCCAACTTTGGTTTTACCATTTGCCTAATAACAATTAAAACTTGCATAGGGACTGGCTAGCACCCGAGGACTCTTAATTAACAACCTGGGCCAGTGCTCCTCATGAGTGTTGGTCCAAAACGGGCAGACTGCGGGGCCACCACGGGGCAACTCGAGGTCTGGTTTTACTCGTAGGCTGACCTATCCGATCGTGGCCTGAGACGAGATACGCGCGGCTACTATCAGGGTGTCGGCACGTCGGGAGGTCTTGCTGGTTTTGTTTTACCATTGTCGAAATGTCTTGTGAACCGGGATTCCGAGCTTGATCGGGTTGTTCCGGGAGGAGGATTTTCCTCTGTTGATCATGAGAGTTTGTGATGGACTAAGTTGGGACACCCCTGTAGGGTTTGATCTTTCGAAAGCCATGCTCGCGGTTATGTGGCAGATGGGAATTTTTAATATCCGGTTGTAGAGAACTTGACACCAGATCCGAAATAAAATACACCAACCGCGTGTGTAACCGTGACTGTCTCTTTTCGAGTGAGTTCGAGAAGAGAACACGGTGGGGTTATGTTTGACTCGTAAGTAGTTCAGGATCATTTCTTGATCATTACTAGTTTGCGACCGTTATGCGTAGTTTCTCTTCTTATTCTTGTACTCGTAAGTTAGCCACCATACAATGTTTAGTGCTTGCTACAACCTCACCACTTATCCATTTCATACCCATTAAGCTATGCTAGTCTTGATACCCATGGTAATGGGATTGCTGAGTCCTCGTGGCTCACAGATTACTACAACAACAGTTGCAGGTACAGGTAATACGAAGCTCTGACGCGAGTGCGATGCTTACTTGTTTTGGAGTTCTTCTGCTTCTTCTTCGATTAAGGGATAGGTTCCGGGTCGGGAGCCTGGGATTAGCAGGGTGGATGTCGTTCTTCTTTTTCGTTTGGTTTCATCCGTAGTCGGATCCTACTGTCCTGTATGATGATTGCTATGCATTGATGAACTGTTGTATTCATGTTGTAGCTTGTGGCGAGTGTAAGCCTTTATCTTGTATTCTCATCTATTCAGTACATAGTATGTTGTAATGATATCCACCTTGCTATGCGCTCGAAATGCGATTGTGCCCCAATCATGAATTCATCACATGATTGGGATAGAATCGCATCTTGGGCGCTACACCATTGCTATTTGACATAGTGGTGGCGTGAGTGAATAGTGCCATGCCACCAGTATGTAAAATACCGATGGCGTGGGATCTGACGCCATTGGTATTTCTTAACAGTGGTGCCATATTAGTGGCGTCGACCCAGGACGCCAGCAATGTGTTTTTTAGAACGCCAGCACTAGCGTTTTCTGCACTAGTGATGAAGGCTCCACACCTTCCCTTTTCATGCAAATTTAATGATAATGAAACCTTTGCTTCGTATGCCAATGGTAGATATGATTACTATGATGTGGAACGAATAGAAGAATTTGTTACTTTTAAGGGTGCTTATGAAATTGAATCTCTGTTTGAAAAGTATGAAGATTATGATGATTCTGTTTATAAACCTGAAAATTTTGCTATACTTAAATATTGCTATGAAAATTATAAATACAATGTCGATATTGATGCTTTTATTGAGAAAGTCTCCGCTGTCCAAGAAGAGACTAATATTTTGCAGGAAACTATGGAAGAAGAAATAGATGAAACTGTGAGCTCATTGGATGAAAAAGATGACGAGGAGAGCGAAGAACAAAAGGAGGAAGAGCGGATTGATCACCCGTGCCCACCTTCAAATGAGAGTAACTCTTCAACTCATACATTGTTTAATTTCCCTGCATGCTTACTGAAGGATGAATGCTATGATGATTGCTATGATCCGTTGATTCATTTGAAATATCCATTTTTGATGAAATTGATGCTTGCTATGCTCGTGGCCAAGATGCCAATATGAATTATGCTTATGGAGATGAACTTGCTATAGTTCCTTATGTCAAGAATGAAATTGTTGATATTGCACCCACACATGATAGTCCTATTATCTTTTTGAATTCTCCAAACTACACTATATCGGAAAAGTTTGATCTTATTAAGGATTACATTGATGGGTTGCCTTTTACCGTTGCACATGATGATTTTGATGAATATAATATGCATGTGCTTGCTGCTCCTACTTGCAATTATTATGAAAGAGGAACCACATCTCCAACTCTCTATGTTTCCAACACGATAAAATTGCAAGAAACTGCTTATGCTATGAATTGGCCTCTACTTGATGTGCGTGAATTGTTCTTTTATGACATGCCGATGCATAGGAAGAGAGTTAGACTCCGTCCTTGCATGATATATGTTGCTTTGTGCTCACTACTAAATTACAAATCATTGCTAATTAAAATTGGCTTTGATATTGATACGTCTCCAACATATCTATAATTTTTTATTGTTCCATGCTATTATATTATCTGTTTTGGATGTTTAATGGGCTTTAATATGCTCTTTTATATTATTTTTGGGACTAACCTATTAACCGGAGGCCCAGTGCCAGTTTATTTTTTTTTGCCTATTTTAGAGTTTCGCAGAAAAGGAATACCAAACAGAATGAAACCTTCGCGATGATCTTTCTTGGACCGAAAGCAATCCAGAAGACTTGGAGTTGAAGTCTGGAACTCCTCGAGGAGGCCACGAGGCAGTAGGGCGCGCCCAGGGGGGTAGGCACGCCCCCCACCCTCGTGGGCCCCTAGTAGCTCCACCGACGTACTTCTTTCGCCTATATATACTCTTATACCCTAGAAACATCAGGGGGAGCCACGAAACCACTTTTCCACCGCCGCAACCTTCTGTACCCGTGAGATCCCATCTTGGGGCCTTTTCCGGCGATCTGTCGGAGGGGGAATCGATCACGGAGGGCTTCTACATCAACACCATTGCCTCTCCGATGAAGCGTGAGTAGTTTACCACAGACCTTCGGGTCCATAGTTATTATCTAGATGGCTTCTTCCCTCTCTTTGATTCTCAATACAAAGTTCTCCTCGATGTTCTTGGAGATCTATTCGATGTAATACTCTTTTGTGGTGTGTTTGCCGAGATCCGATGAATTGTGGATTTATGAACAAGATTATCTATGAATATTATTTGGTTCTTCTCTGAATTCTTATATGCATGATTTGATATCTTTGCAAGTCTCTTCGAATTATCGGTTTAGTTTGGCCTACTAGATTGATCTTTCTTGCAATGGGAGAAGTGCTTAGCTTTGGGTTCAATCTTGCGGTGTCCTTTCCCAGTGACAGTAGGGGCAGCAAGGCACGTATTGTATTGTTGCCATCGAGGATAAAAAGATGGGGTTTATATCATATTGCTTGAGTTTATCCCTCTAGATCATGTCATCTTGCTTAATGCGTTACTCCGTTCTTATGAACTTAATACTCTAGATGCATGCTGGTTAGCGGTCGATGTGTGGAGTAATAGTAGTAGATGCATAATCGTTTTGGTCTACTTGACACGGACGTGATGCCTATATTCATGATCATTGCCTTAGATATCTTCATAACTATGCGCTTTTCTATCAATTGCTCGGCAGTAATTTGTTCACCCACCGTAGTACATGCTATCTTGAGAGAAGCCACTAGTGAAACCTATGGCCCACGGGTCTCTTTTCTATTATATTGCATCTCTTTTATTTACATTGCATCTCGTTTACTATTTTGCAATCTTTACTTTCCAATCTATACAACAAAAATACCAAAAATATTTACTTTACTATCTTTATTAGATCTCACTTTTGCGAGTGACCGTGAAGGGATTGACAACCCCTTTATCGCGTTGGTTGCAAGGTTCTTGATTGTTTGTGCAGGTACTAGGTGACTTGTGCGTTGTCTCCTACTGGATTGATACCTTGGTTCTCAAAAACTGAGGGAAATACTTACGCTACTTTGCTGCATCACCCTTTCCTCTTCAAGGGAAAACCAACGCATGCTCAAGAGGTAGCAAGAAGGATTTCTGGCGCCGTTGCCGGGGAGATCTGCGCCAAGTCAAGACATACCAAGTACCCATCATAAACTCTTCTCCCTCGCATTACATTATTTGCCATTCGCCTCTCGTTTTCCTCTCCCCCACTTCTAAACACAATTTTCGAAAACCTTTGCCTTTTCTTTGCCCCTCTTCCGTTCGTCTCTTTTCGCTTGCTTCTTGTGTGCTTGTGTGTTGGATTGCTTGTTTGTCACGATGGCTCAAGATAATACTAAATTGTGTGACTTTTCCAATACGAACAACAATGATTTTATTAGCACTCCGATTGCTCCTACTACCGATGCTGAATCTTGTGAAATTAATACCGCTTTGTTGAATCTTGTTATGAAAGATCAATTTTCTGGCCTTCCTAGTGAAGATGCCGCTACCCATCTAAACAACTTTGTTGATTTGTGTGATATGCAAAAGAAGAAAGATGTGGATAATGATATTGTTAAATTGAAGCTATTTCCGTTTTCGCTTAGAGATCATGCTAAAACTTGATTCTCTTCTTTGCCTAAAAATAGTATTGATTCATGGAATAAGTGCAAAGATGCTTTTATCTCTAAGTATTTTCCTCCCGCTAAGATCATCTCTCTGAGGAACGATATTATGAATTTTAAGCAACTTGATCATGAGCATGTTGCACAAGCTTGGGAGAGGATGAAATTAATGATACGTAATTTCCCTACACATGGTTTGAATTTGTGGATGATTATACAAAAAAATTATGTCGGACTGAATTTTGCTTCTAGAAATCTTTTAGATTCGGCCGCGGGAGGCACTTTTATGGAAATCACTTTAGGAGAAGCTACTAAACTCCTAGAAAATATGATGGTTAATTATTCTCAATGGCACACCGAAAGATCCACTAGTAAAAAAGTTCATGCGATTGAAGAGATTAATGTTTTGAGTGGAAAGATGGACGAACTTATGAAATTGTTTGCTAATAAAAGTGTTTCTTCTGATCCTAATGATATGCCTTTGTCCACTTTGATTGAGAATAATAATGAATCTATGGATGTGAATTTTGTTGGTAGGAATAATTTTGGTAACAACGCTTATAGCGGAAACTTTAATTCTAGGCCGTTTCCTAGTAATTCCTCTAATAATTATGGTAATTCATACAACAACTCTTATGAATTAATAAGATGCCCTCTGATTTTGAGACTAGTATTAAAGAATTTATGAGTTCGCAAAAGAATTTCAATGCTTTGGTTGAAGAAAAATTGCTTAAGATTGATGAGTTGGCTAGGAACGTGGATACAATTTCTCTTGATGTTGATTCTTTGAAACTTAGATCTATTTTACCTAAGCATGACATCAATGAGTCTCTCAAAGCCATGAGAATTTCCATTGATGAGTGCAAAGAAAGAACCGCTAGGATGCGTGCTAAAAAAGATTGCTTTGTGAAAGCGTGTTCTTCTAGTTTTCATGATAATCATGATGAAGATCTAAAAGTGATTGATGTGACTACTATTAAATCTTTGATTTCCAATATGAATCTTGATAAAGATGGGACTGGAGATGAGTCAACTTTAGTTAAAAGGCGTCCCAATGATTCGGAGTTTTTAGATCTTGATGCAAAAATTAATAAAAGTGGGATTGAAGAGGTCAAAACTTTACATAGCAATGAACCCACTATTTTGGATTACAAGGAATTTAATTATGATAATTGCTCTTTGATAGATTGTATTTCCTTTGTTGCAATCCGTGTTAAATTCTCCTCATGCTTCTAATCAAAATAAAGCTTTTACTAAACATATCGTTGATGCTTTAATGCAATCCTATGAAGAAAAGCTTGAACTAGAAGTTTCTATCCCTAGAAAAATTTATGATGAGTGTGAACCTACAATTAAAATTAAGATTAAAGATTATGAATGCTATGCTTTGTGTGATTTGGGTGCCAGTGTTTCCACGATTCCAAAAACCTTGTGTGATGTGCTAGGTTTCCGTGAATTTGATGATTGTTCTTTAAATTTGCATCCTGCGGATTCCACCATTAAGAAACCTATGGGAAGGATTAATGATGTTATTATTGTTGCAAATAGGAATTATGTGCCCGTAGATTTCATTGTTCTTGATATAGATTGCAATCCTACATGTCCTATTATTCTTGGTAGACCTTTCCTTAGAACGATTGGTGAAATTATTGACATGAAAGAAGAAAATATTAGATTCCAATTCCCGTTATGGAAAGGCATGGAACACTTTCCTAGGAACAAAATTAAATTGCCTGGTTAATCTATTATGAGAGCCACTTATGGATTGCATACCAAAGATGGCAATACCTAGATCTATTCTTGTTTTTATGCCTAGCTAGGGGCGTTAAACGATAGCGCTTGTTGGGAGGCAACCCAATTTTATTTTTGTTCTTTGATTTTTTTCTCCTGTTTAGTAATAAATAATTCATCTAGCTTCTGTTTAGATGTGGTTTTATGTTTTAATTAGTGTTTGTTCCAAGTAGAACCTTTGGGAAGACTTGGGTGAAGTCTTTGCGATCTTGCTGTAAAAAACAGAAACTTTTGCGCTCACGAGATTAGCTGTAATTTTTTACTGGAGAGTGATTTTAGGTTGATTCTTTCTGAAGATGATTAATAGACAAATTCCCCACGTCCACCAAGTTATTTCAGAATTTTTGGAGTTACAGAAGTATTCAAAAGATACAGATTACTCCAGACTGTTCTGTTTTTGACAGATTCTGTGGGGGGGGGGGGGGGGGGGGGGGGGGGGGGGGGGGGGGGGGGGGGGGGGGGGGGGGGGGGGGGGGGGGGGGGGGGGGGGGGGGGGGGGGGGGGGGGGGGGGGGGGGGGGGGGGGGGGGGGGGGGGGGGGGGGGGGGGGGGGGGGGGGGGGGGGGGGGGGGGGGGGGGGGGGGGGGGGGGGGGGGGGGGGGGGGGGGGGGGGGGGGGGGGGGGGGGGGGGGGGGGGGGGGGGGGGGGGGGGGGGGGGGGGGGGGGGGGGGGGGGGGGGGGGGGGGGGGGGGGGGGGGGGGGGGGGGGGGGGGGGGGGGGGGGGGGGGGGGGGGGGGGGGGGGGGGGGGGGGGGGGGGGGGGGGGGGGGGGGGGGGGGGGGGGGGGGGGGGGGGGGGGGGGGGGGGGGGGGGGGGGGGGGGGGGGGGGGGGGGGGGGGGGGGGGGGGGGGGGGGGGGGGGGGGGGGGGGGGGGGGGGGGGGGGGGGGGGGGGGGGGGGGGGGGGGGGGGGGGGGGGGGGGGGGGGGGGGGGGGGGGGGGGGGGGGGGGGGGGGGGGGGGGGGGGGGGGGGGGGGGGGGGGGGGGGGGGGGGGGGGGGGGGGGGGGGGGGGGGGGGGGGGGGGGGGGGGGGGGGGGGGGGGGGGGGGGGGGGGGGGGGGGGGGGGGGGGGGGGGGGGGGGGGGGGGGGGGGGGGGGGGGGGGGGGGGGGGGGGGGGGGGGGGGGGGGGGGGGGGGGGGGGGGGGGGGGGGGGGGGGGGGGGGGGGGGGGGGGGGGGGGGGGGGGGGGGGGGGGGGGGGGGGGGGGGGGGGGGGGGGGGGGGGGGGGGGGGGGGGGGGGGGGGGGGGGGGGGGGGGGGGGGGGGGGGGGGGGGGGGGGGGGGGGGGGGGGGGGGGGGGGGGGGGGGGGGGGGGGGGGGGGGGGGGGGGGGGGGGGGGGGGGGGGGGGGGGGGGGGGGGGGGGGGGGGGGGGGGGGGGGGGGGGGGGGGGGGGGGGGGGGGGGGGGGGGGGGGGGGGGGGGGGGGGGGGGGGGGGGGGGGGGGGGGGGGGGGGGGGGGGGGGGGGGGGGGGGGGGGGGGGGGGGGGGGGGGGGGGGGGGGGGGGGGGGGGGGGGGGGGGGGGGGGGGGGGGGGGGGGGGGGGGGGGGGGGGGGGGGGGGGGGGGGGGGGGGGGGGGGGGGGGGGGGGGGGGGGGGGGGGGGGGGGGGGGGGGGGGGGGGGGGGGGGGGGGGGGGGGGGGGGGGGGGGGGGGGGGGGGGGGGGGGGGGGGGGGGGGGGGGGGGGGGGGGGGGGGGGGGGGGGGGGGGGGGGGGGGGGGGGGGGGGGGGGGGGGGGGGGGGGGGGGGGGGGGGGGGGGGGGGGGGGGGGGGGGGGGGGGGGGGGGGGGGGGGGGGGGGGGGGGGGGGGGGGGGGGGGGGGGGGGGGGGGGGGGGGGGGGGGGGGGGGGGGGGGGGGGGGGGGGGGGGGGGGGGGGGGGGGGGGGGGGGGGGGGGGGGGGGGGGGGGGGGGGGGGGGGGGGGGGGGGGGGGGGGGGGGGGGGGGGGGGGGGGGGGGGGGGGGGGGGGGGGGGGGGGGGGGGGGGGGGGGGGGGGGGGGGGGGGGGGGGGGGGGGGGGGGGGGGGGGGGGGGAGATTGAAAAAGTTTGAGAACATCAAAAGTATGAAACAATTGCTTGGCTTGTCATCGGGGTTGTGCATGATTTAAATATTTTGTGTGATGAAGATAGAGCATAGCCAGACTATATGATTTTGTAGGGATAGCTTGCTTTGGCCATATTATTTTGAGAAGACATGATTGCTTTGATAGTATGCTTGAAGTATTATTATTTTTATGTCAATATTAAACTTTTGTCTTGACTCTTTCGGATCTGAACATTCATGCCACAATAAAGAAAATTACATTGATAATTATGTTAGGTAGCATTCCACATCAAAAATTCTGTTTTTATCATTTACCTACTCGAGGACGAGCAGGAATTAAGCTTGGGGATGCTTGATACATCTCCAACGTATCTATAATTTTTGATTGTTCCATGCTATTATATTATCTGTTTTGGATGTTTAATGGGCTTTAATATGCTCTTTTATATTATTTTTGGGGCTAACCTATTAACCGGAGGCCCAGTGCCAGTTTCTGTTTTTTTGCCTATTTTAGAGTTTCGTAGAAAAGGAATATCAAACGGAGACCAAACGGAATGAAACCTTCGCGATGATCTTTCTTGGACCGAAAGCAATCCAGAAGACTTGGAGTTGATGTCTGGAACTCCTCGAGGAGGCCACGAGGCAGGAGGGCGCGCCCGGGGGGGTAGGCGCGCCCCCCACCCTCGTGGGCCCCTCGTAGCTCCATCGACGTACTTCTTTCGCCTATATATACTCTTATACCCTAGAAACATCAGGGGGAGCCACGAAACCACTTTTCCACCGCCGCAACCTTCTGTACCCGTGAGATCCCCCCCCCCCCCTGCCGGGGGGGGGGGGGAATCAATCACGGAGGGCTTCTACATCAACACCATTGCCTCTCCGATGAAGCATGAGTAGTTTATCACAGACCTTCGGGTCCATAGTTATTAGCTAGATGGCTTCTTCTCTATCTTTGATTCTCAATACAAAGTTCTCCTCGATGTTCTTGGAGATCTATTCGATGTAATACTCTTTTGCGGTGTGTTTGCCGAGATCCGATGAGTTATGGATTTATGAACAAGATTATCTATGAATATTATTTGGTTCTTCTCTAAATTCTTATATGCATGATTTCCCCCCCCCCCCCCCCCCCCCCCCCCCCCCCCCCCCCCCCCCCCCCCCCCCCCCCCCCCCCCCCCCCCCCCCCCCCCCCCCCCCCCCCCCCCCCCCCCCCCCCCCCCCCCCCCCCCCCCCCCCCCCCCCCCCCCCCCCCCCCCCCCCCCCCCCCCCCCCCCCCCCCCCCCCCCCCCCCCCCCCCCCCCCCCCCCCCCCCCCCCCCCCCCCCCCCCCCCCCCCCCCCCCCCCCCCCCCCCCCCCCCCCCCCCCCCCCCCCCCCCCCCCCCCCCCCCCCCCCCCCCCCCCCCCCCCCCCCCCCCCCCCCCCCCCCCCCCCCCCCCCCCCCCCCCCCCCCCCCCCCCCCCCCCCCCCCCCCCCCCCCCCCCCCCCCCCCCCCCCCCCCCCCCCCCCCCCCCCCCCCCCCCCCCCCCCCCCCCCCCCCCCCCCCCCATGCTATCTTGAGAGAAGCCACTAGTGAAACCTATGGCCCCTGGGTCTCTTTTCTATTATATTGCATCTCTTTTATTTATATCGCATCTCGTTTACTATTTTGCAATCTTTACTTTCCAATCTATACAACAAAAATACCAAAAATATTTACTTTACTATCTTTATTAGATCTCACTTTTGCGAGTGACCGTGAAGGGATTGACAACCCCTTTATCGCGTTGGTTGCAAGGTTCTTGATTGTTTGTGCAGGTACTAGGTGACTTGTGCGTTGTCTCCTACTGGATTGATACCTTGGTTCTAAAAAACTGAGGGAAATACTTACGCTACTTTGCTGCATCACCCTTTCCTCTTCAAGGGAAAACCAACGCATGCTCAAGAGGTAGCAGATATACATTGGGATCCAGGTGGATCCACTATTTGAGCACTTTATGCCTAGTTTAATGGCTTTAAAGAAAATGCTGCCAGGGAAACAACCCGGAAGTTTTAGGATGTCATTTTATTCTATTGAGTGCTTTTATAAAGTTTAAAAACAAAAAAAAATATAGAGGGGAACTTAAAACTTCACAAAAAGAAAAATGTGAAAGTGAGAAAGACGACCACCGTTGAAGTGGGGGATATCCTTGAACTTTGTTCATGCCTATGAAAACTTTGTGAATCTCAATTACAGAAACTTTTCAACAAAAATAATTATCCCCTTGTACAAATCCATTGTATTATAAAAATAATGTGCCAAGATTTGCCTTTAGGATGATTAGATTGCTTGTTGGTATATGCGGTGCAAAAACATAAACTTTGGCTGTAGTGCGTGATTTTAAATTTTTTACTGGAACGCCAAAAGCTTCTGAAACTTTTTTCACAGTATTGCCATACAAAATGTTTATTTTGTCCTAATTTTTCAGAGTTTTTAGAGTTACAGAAGTATGGTGAATGTTCAGAATACTACAGACTGTCCTGTTTTTTACAGATTCTGTTTTTGATGCATTGTTTTGCTCGTTTTGATGAAACCATTGATTGTATCGGTGGTATAAGCCATGGAGAAAGTATAATACAGTAGCTACAATGCAAAAACAAAATATGAATTGGTTTGCAACAGTACTTACCCCCCCCCCCCCCCCCCCCCCCCCCCCCCCCCCCCCCCCCCCCCCCCCCCCCCCCCCCCCCCCCCCCCCCCCCCCCCCCCCCCCCCCCCCCCCCCCCCCCCCCCCCCCCCCCCCCCCCCCCCCCCCCCCCCCCCCCCCCCCCCCCCCCCCCCCCCCCCCCCCCCCCCCCCCCCCCCCCCCCCCCCCCCCCCCCCCCCCCCCCCCCCCCCCCCCCCCCCCCCCCCCCCCCCCCCCCCCCCCCCCCCCCCCCCCCCCCCCCCCCCCCCCCCCCCCCCCCCCCCCCCCCCCCCCCCCCCCCCCCCCCCCCCCCCCCCCCCCCCCCCCCCCCCCCCCCCCCCCCCCCCCCCCCCCCCCCCCCCCCCCCCCCCCCCCCCCCCCCCCCCCCCCCCCCCCCCCCCCCCCCCCCCCCCCCCCCCCCCCCCCCCCCCCCCCCCCCCCCCCCCCCCCCCCCCCCCCCCCCCCCCCCCCCCCCCCCCCCCCCCCCCCCCCCCCCCCCCCCCCCCCCCCCCCCCCCCCCCCCCCCCCCCCCCCCCCCCCCCCCCCCCCCCCCCCCCCCCCCCCCCCCCCCCCCCCCCCCCCCCCCCCCCCCCCCCCCCCCCCCCCCCCCCCCCCCCCCCCCCCCCCCCCCCCCCCCCCCCCCCCCCCCCCCCCCCCCCCCCCCCCCCCCCCCCCCCCCCCCCCCCCCCCCCCCCCCCCCCCCCCCCCCCCCCCCCCCCCCCCCCCCCCCCCCCCCCCCCCCCCCCCCCCCCCCCCCCCCCCCCCCCCCCCCCCCCCCCCCCCCCCCCCCCCCCCCCCCCCCCCCCCCCCCCCCCCCCCCCCCCCCCCCCCCCCCCCCCCCCCCCCCCCCCCCCCCCCCCCCCCCCCCCCCCCCCCGACGAGCGATGGTCTTTTCCTACCAATCTATCCCCCTAGGGGCATGCATAGTAATACTTTGCTTCGAGGGCTAATAAACTTTTGCAATAAGTATATGAGTTCTTTATGACTAATGTGAGTCCATGGATTATACACACTCTTATCTTTCCGCAATTTGCTAGCCTCTACGGTACCGTGCATTGCCATTTCTCACCTCGAGACATGGTGCAAACTTCGCAGGTGCATCCAAAACCCGTGATATGATACGCTCTATCACACATAAGCCTCATTATATCTTCCTCAAAACAGCCACTATACCTACCTATTATGGCCTTTCCATAGCCATTCCGAGATATATTGCCATGCAACTTCCACCACTTTCGTTTTGATGACTTGAGCATTCATTGTCATATTGCTTTGCATCATCATAAGATAGCTAGCATGATATTTCCATGGCTTGTCCATTTTTTGATATCGTTGTTATGCTAGATCATTGCATATCCTGGTACACTGCCAGAGGCATTCATATAGAGTCATACTTTGTTCTAGGTATCGAGTTGTAATTTCTATTTCTTTTGAGTTGTAAGTAAATAGAAGTGTGATGATCATAATTATTCATTATTAGAGCATGTCCCAGTGAGGAATGGATGATGGAGACTATGATTCCCTCATAAGTCGGGATGAGACTCCGGACGAAGAGAGAAAAAAGGAGAAAAAAAAGAAAGAAAAAAGAAAAAAGAAGAAGAAAAAAATGAGGGAAGGGGCATGCTAATTTCACACTTGTGCTTCAAAGTAGCACCATGTTTTTCATATAGAGAGTCTCCTATGTTGTCACTTTCATATACTAGTGAGTATTTTTCATTATAGAGATAGATGCACACCCACTTAGTTTTCATATTGAGCTTTCATACACTTACTAGATCATTGATGGCGCGCGTTGCTGCGCCCATCCATTTTGGCATTATAATGTTAGGGCCAGATACAAATATATGGAGCCAAATACTCACTTGTTAAATTAAGATAACATGGCAATTCATTTTATGGTGTAGCCTTATGATGCAAAATTTCAAGAATTGTACTACTATATGGAGAACTTCCTCTTGAATTGGTTTAGACCATGATGGTGCATGTTGCAGCGCCTGTCTATTCCCCCAAGGTAATAATATGTATTTATGCAAATATATGGTGGCATGATTGGGTGCCAATATGTTCCAGATTGAGGAGGGTCATCACGCAGCCCAATTGCTACGACATTACTTTGTCGGCGCCATCAGTGAGTAAAATGCATAATCTGACAATTGAAAACATGTTACATAAGATTAATCCAATTACATTTCCCGCGTGTTCCTCAAAATATAGCTCCAACCGTCATGAATGATGTTAACAGAAATTTATGCATAGTTGATCATGACAACGCATTTCTTAGTATCATATATTTCCTGAATGTTAGCATCGTTCATGCAGAAAGGGAACAATTGTTTAACTGCGTCATGAAGAATGAAACAATAGTAAGAAAAAAAGTCTCGAGGTGCCAACATTTAAATGAATTGGTGAAACATGAGTAAACATATCTTTGGTTATAAAACGGTATGCCCTGATGGCAGTCTCAGTGTCATCATGTTGTATCTGTACTGAACCTCTTGTCGATGTCCAAGCGAGCAATACTCTTGAATCAAATGCTCCAAAAATAGAAGCAATATTTGAAATAGCAACTTGGGGACTCTTAATAATGTATGATCAGGGAAATCGTTGTCTAAAGATGATGTTGGAGAAACTTAGTAATTCAAGGAAATGGGGAAACAAAGATATTAACGTGAGTGCCTTATTCCACTTTCAGTAGCATTGTCCTATTAGCATGATAAATGTGAAGGTAACTCAAAAGTCACAAGAAGTATATCTCACTATGATTGTCACCAAGGATAAATAAATCACATAGCTTATCAACATTCATATATTTGGCTGAAAACCAGCAATATTTCATTGGGTTCGACAGAGAGTTTCTTATGCATCAAACGATGCAAACTGGTAGAACTGTTATTGGTGACCATATATGGATAAAATTTTGAAATAATGTACTCATGCATTTCAAGGTTCTACTGGAACTTCATGACAGCAATACTCTTGCATTTCAAGCATATGAAGTGACAAACTCCTCAGTATCAGCTTGGTCCTACATATTGCAATCAATATACAAATATGGTATCATAGAATAAGAAAGAATAACCTGATATAACAAAATTGGTAGAGAAGTGACTCACAACAACTGGGTCATCTTGCTTTCATAATATTTAGCATCAAACTGGGAACCCATCTGGCTCTCCATTCCTGCGCCATGGTTGTAGTAAATAAAAACATGAGCATGTTAACAACAAAGGAACATTTCAAGGATACTTCAAAGCTGAATGACCAAATGAAACACATAGTGCAATGCTACATCATATGGACATAGAATATACAGTTTTGCTAAAGCACATCTAGATGTGCCATAAGTATTGCACATCTAAGTCCTATCTCGATTTTCTTGGAAAGAAAAATGATAAGAGGTACTGGTAGTGTCAAGCTATGGAGCCAACACCCTAACTGCAACACATTAGTCAGGACAGTCCCTAATTTTATCTCTAGCAAGCTGGAATTGTTTCACAAGTGGGTTCACATATGCATTAGTTTTGTAACAATTAATATCTTCATCTTGTTTAGTTACACAACCTTTTTATTTTATTCTCGATTTACAATCAGTATCATATATGTATAGTTGGGCTATTGTTGTTTTCATCGCTGCGAAATTTACTTCACTAAGGACATATGGGTCCATTCTAAAACATTACTATTTCATTTGCTCATTTATTTTGTGAATAAACCTTCTGCATACAGCAATAACAACAGCCGGCAGTGTTTTTTTTATTTCAATCAAAGGTACACTCAGGAGTGGCATGATACATAGTAATATGACTTGGATACTAACCTTGCCGATTGGAGTGGCAAGAGAAACCAACACCCAGCAGAACAAAGATGGAACCCATCAATTCAGAGCACATGCATTCAGCTGGGAGTTAACCAAACAACGTCAACAAAGATACATTATAAACTTGATGGGGATCAAATTAGGGGAAGAGGAAACAGAGAGGATGAAGTAGCAATCTGCCGAAGTAAGGAGGGTGTGCGGAGGGACATCGGTATGGTGGATACTGTATGGAAGATGGAGTTCGTGCACAACAGGAGCTCGGGAGCAGTCATGAGGACCGGCGGTGCGAGGGTCCAGCGGCTGGAATCCGACGGGGAGGAGGGCTACCCGGAGGACGAGGAGGAGTGGTCGCCCGCCATGGACTCGGAGGGGTCCGTGGCGAAGGGGTTCTCGCCGGAGGAGGAGAATGACGGCGGCCAAGAGGGGAAAGATCTCGCCCTGGGCTCTGGCTGGTATAGGGAGGCTAGCGGAGGCAGGCGTAGCGGCGACGGCGGCCGATTTCCTTTTGCTGGGAAGTGGAGGAGGGAAGGTCGATGCAGCAGCGCTGCCGAGAAGCTTATCGCCGCCATAGCCGCCGCATGAGCGTGGTTAGGGTCTCGGTGGCGCTGTCGCTGTGATCCTGCGAGAGAAAAAGCTATCGCAAAGAAGAGTTACATGGGCTTTGGCCCAATCAACCACGGACCATGGATTTTTCTCCTGGAGTAGCAGTTTATCGGACAGTCAGGTAAGTTGAGGCCCACTGGGAGTTAACCGTGCATCCAACGATCAGAAACAATCGAGACGCAACATCTGATGGCCAAAATTGCTGATTGTCTGAGAGGGCTCAGTTTAGGCTCAGTTTTACTGTACTTAATAGCTCTTAGTGAATTCGTTGCATGGCAATCCCTATTCGTCGCATTGATATCAATTGATGGGCATCTTCATAGCCCGTTGGTTAGCTGCATCGATGTGAGACTTTCTTACTTTTTTGTCTTCTCAATATTTACCCCTATCATCATACTCTATTCCACCCATAGTGCTATATCCATGCTCGCGCTCATGTATTGCGGGAGGGTTGAAAAAGTTGAAGCGTGTTAAAAAGTATGAACCAATTGCTCGGTTTGTCATCGGGGTTGTGCATGATAAATACTTTGTGTTAAGAAGACAGAACATAACAAGACTATATGATTTTGTAGGGATAGCTTTCTTTAGCACTGATATTTTGAAAGACACGATTGTTTGTTGGGATGCCTGAGTATTGATGTCTTTATGTCAAATTATAGACTCCCCCCCCCCCCCCCCCCCCCCCCCCCCCCCCCCCCCCCCCCCCCCCCCCATTCATGCCATGATTAGACATATGATCAAGATTATGCTAGGTAGCATTCCACAACAAAAATTATCTTTTTATCATTTACCTACTCGAGGACGAGCAGGAATTAAGCTTGGGGATGCTGATACGTCTCTGTCATATCTATAATTTTTTATTGTTTCATGCCAATATTATACAACTTTTACATAATTTTGGCAACGATTTAAATGATTTATTGGACTAACCTATTGATCCAGTGCCCAGTGCCAGTTCCTGTTTTTTTGCATGTTTTTTGTTTTACAGAATATCCATACCAAACAAAGTCCAAATGCAAGATCTTGCGGGCCAAACATGACCCGCGAGAAGACCACATCTCCTAGCTCAGTCACCCCAACGTCGCGGAGACCGTTTTTTGGTGGACACATCAATTATCTCTCTTGTTGCTTCTCGAAAAAAATATCTCTCCCATTGTAACGCACGGGCATATGTGCTAGTACTTATTTATGTAATTAAGTACGTTGGCAACATATATCCTATATTCTTAAGAAGTTGATCCCCACTACTAATAATTCTCTCTACATGCACAATGTCCACGTCATCATGTATGCCACATCAGCATTCAGTTGCAATCACCAACCACATCACCAACTAATCCTCCACTAATTGCAATTAGTCACAATTGATCCTTCACATTATTCGGTTCCAAACACCAACCATGTCACCGACTGATTCTCCTTTAATTGCAATTAGTAACCAACTGGTCCTTGACTAATTGCCATTAGAAACTGATTGATCCTCCACCACTAATTGCAATTAATTTCCACTATGTATTTTGTTCTCAAAATTGGCATTGCCTCCTCGCTTCCCCTGCCAAATTGGCATTGCCTCCTCGCCTCCCCTGCCAATCCTTTCATAATACTATGTGCATGGGTCCATCTCTTTGCCCTCTCCTCTATCTTCTCCTTCTCTACAACGCCACACGCCTACCCTATCTGCATTTTCAGCATGGATCCTCAGAGTATTGCCCGCTCAAAACCACATGCTCCTTTGTGGCTCCGTGCTTCAGTCTGAACTACCCGTCACGGGCGTCGCCGCCTCCCCAACCGAGGCTTGCTTGTAGGTACTGCGGAGCAAGCCTCTCTCCCCGTACTTCCTTAATACCATAAGCCCGACCCGTCGAGACATCTTTATGGGCATGGCCATAAGTTTCAGCGTGGTGCCGGCCAGGTAGGTATCCCAAATCAGCAGCAACTGCTCATTCTTACTCCCCGCGGGTGTCTGGCAGTATCATCCTCGATTTACATTTTTTGGATGATTAGTCAAATAGCACGTGATTAAATTATGGGATGTACAAGTTACTTTGTTGTTTCCCCTGGATATTTTCTTATGAGGGATAGGACGAACATGGACATGTATCACACCAGTCTGCTTCATGATGATGGAATCCAAGCATGTAAGTCACCATAGCATTTGCACATCAATCCATATATGCTTGATCACTCCATTTCCTACCATTTGTTTATGTATGTGCTGGCTACTAGACAACTTAATTACTATGCATATTTTTATTATCTGAACATGGATAAATTGCATGCAATTTTTTGGTTCCCATAGATCTCTCAGTTGAGTCAAGGACTCGAGGTAGCAATTTTTTCTATCCCAATTTCGTTCAATATTATAGTGAGTTGCTATTTCACATACAAATTTTCTTATTCCGGGTTATGATTAATTTATCATTTTCTCCAACAAAGTATATATGATTCATTTCTAATAGATGGATGTTATTTCTCTTGCCTTTTCAGCAATATCACTCGAGCTTTCCGGCACGCTCACCAACAGTTTATACAATGACAAACCTCCAAAACTGGATGTAGTAGTAACACATCTTTGTTGCGCAATATCTGGAGTATTACTAATCTGTGGGATTCGTTTCCTTTGTTTCTTAGGGTTACTGATGCTCACCTCATGCCTCTATGCTTGGTGGCATAGTGCCCTGTTTTTAGTAAACTCTCAATATTCTAGGTATGTACCTTCGGATCTTCCATAACATCAATATTTTATCTGCGCTATTTTCTTTCACATTTATCATTTTTGTACATATGTGTACATCAAGTTATATATTTTATTTTCTTTTTCGTTTCTGGCAGTCCACATATATGAATTTGAATGAATTCAAATTTGATCATGTGTTAAGTATTAGCTACATACTCCCTCCGTCCCAAAATTCTTGTCTTAGATTTGTCTAGATACGGATGTATCTAATACTAAAACGTGACTTGATACATTCGTATTTAGACAAATCTAAGACAAGAATTTTGGGACGGAGGGAGTATAAATTATTTATCCATGTGGATGTCATGAAACAATCCTTCCCTTGATGTACAGGTAAACACCACAGTACTTTCATGTTCTTCTAGGTGATGTTACTTTCAAGTGACATTGACATTCAGGGAAAATATGATGCATGTATCTCAACTGTTGGAGCGTTGTTATATATTTTCTGTATGATACTAGATCTTAATTTTATTTCATTGGTAATACTATCATCTCTCAAGAAGTCCTTTACAAACATATGTAGTACAGCAGGTCATTATTTAATTTGTCTACTCTCTGAAGGTTGCGAAATACCATGATTTAAATTGTTGCACATGCTATTGTACGATGTACATGCAAACTCTTTATTCGCACAATGCAAGTACGGAATATTTCTATGTAAAAAATAGTAGCTTTAGATTTAGATCTTTTCCTTCGTATATAATTCATCTATAATTAATCTTTATATTCCCGCTGCAACGCGCGGGGAAATTACCTAGTTGTACTATAATTACGTTGGTTAGTATGCCAGCGGCCTCATGCAGAGGGCGTTGTAAAGGTGGGACGATATTACTAAAAAGGATAAGAAAGGTAATATGTAGGAAACAAAAGATTATATGGTGTACTGCCCCTGTGCGTGCGAGCGAACAGGCTGCAAGGTTCCAAGTTAGATTCAGATTTTAATCAATTTATTTCCCGCGGGACCTGCACGCCATATGAAGATAAACAGGGAGTTTGGGGGGCCTGCTGCTTGCCATGTCAGCCTGACAGTGGGTCACTAATATGTTGGCGTGCCATGTGGGCACCCAATACGGCTACATACACGAAATGTGACTGTATTTGCACCTTCATACAAGTTCGCGGATCAAAAAGATGTATTTTGCAAGTTTATACATCAAACTGACCGTCACACGCAAATTCTAAGACTCCCAATGTATTTACATCAAAAATAAATGAAAAAGCATCAACTAACAGAGCGTGCTCAAACATTACGACAACAAAGGATTTGGAGGTCAAGAAAAAAAGCATGAACGATCAGAGGTAGATCCAAAAATACACCAAAAAATATCTTCAAGGATAAATTATAGACTTGCCACCAGTAGTAACCGGGGTAGAAATTAATTCTCGGTATATGTAACAACAATAGTTGAGTCATAGAGATGTTCTAATACTCTATAACACTATGCTTCCTAGTTTTAAAGAGCCCACATTCAATTGAGGTCTCCAACTGAAATTGGATCACCTGATTTTGACCGGGTCAAATATTTCTCAAAGCTCTCAAATTCAATTCTTTTATACAATACATTATGCTTACTAATTTTTAATGTCTCATAATTAATTGAGGTCGTCTTCAACATAGAATTGGGTCACCCGATTTTGACTGGGTCAATAATTTCTCAAGGAGCTCTCCCATTCAATTCTTTCAATTCCATATGTTCCCTAATTTTGAAACTCTTTCATTCAATTGAGGTATTCAATTTTGATTTTGCTTTAAGATTTTGACCAAGCCAATGATTTTTCAAATCAACCAGCCAGCCTATAAAAACATATCAACCTTGCGCACGCTCCCACCACCTAGAAAAAAGAAGTGCTACCATGTGATACTGTAGCACCAATATAGTTCATGCAGCCACCGATGCCAAAATTTTCCCACATAAATATGCGTTTGTTAGCGGATAAAACAGAACCACATCACGAAAGGCCCATTAAATCACCGCATCATAAATAAAAATAAAACACACTCCATCATCTTCCCCACCCGCGAAACTAAATATTCCATCTGTTCCAAAATATAAGGGGTGTTAGTTTTTTGGAAAATTAATTTTCTTTAACTTTGACCAAGCTCAGAGCAAGAAATATCGATATCCACAATATTAAACATAAAAAGTATGAAAATTCATTTCATGATGAATCTAATCATACCAGTTTGATATTATGGATTTTGATATATTTCTCTACAAATTTTATCAAACTTAAAAGGTTTGACTTTTCAAATAAGTAATAAACTTTATATATTGAAACAGAGTGTGTATTTTTTTTAAGAAACCCAGCAACACCAACGGCGCAGCAAAGCGCGCCCAACCCTTCTAGTAAATAGGCTAATTCGGAGAGAGGCGGTGCACCAAATATTTGAGGGAAGATAGGGGGAAAGAAGGTGTAACAAAAAATTGACGGAACTAAATATGCAAAAGAAAAAACGGGCACCTTGTGGTTGCCTTAGCTGCAGCTTCAGCTGCTATCGATCTGCCACACGCCTGTTGACCGACACGGTGGAAGATGCATGCTACGTCCTCATCGGTAGAGGGCGTCCATTAGTCTGCACCGGCTTGCACACTGGCTGACATCATTAGCGGTTTCTGTTGCGGTGTCGCCGTCAGCGACGTTGACGACTCGGTGGGTGATTCAACCTGCCGAGGCCGCGGGGGGCGCGGCAGTGCCAGGTAAGTAAGCGTACGTGCCTTCGGCTACTCATAGTGGGAATTATCATATACTAGTATCATACACATGATACTAATGTATGATACTATCTTCGTAGTGCATAGTATCTTCGTAGTACATAGTATCATAAAAACGTGGTGAGACATATTGTGCTAAGAAATCATCTCTTGTCTTCTCTTAAATAAGAGAAGACAAGCATTTTCTTATGATTTCTCTCTCCTCCACATTATTTATCGTATTCTTAAGATAGAACCATTGTACATACCCTAAGGGCATCTACAATGATTGATAAGACAGTCTTATTTTAAGTTTTGCATGTAATTTAGAGATGACAAAAAAGTACGCATACAATGAGCTATATCTTAGCCTTATCTTTAATAACTAGCTATTCCTAAAAATATTGTGAGACATATTGTGCTAAGAGATCATCTCTTAAATAAGAGAAGACAAGTCTTTTCTTATTATTTCTCGGGAGTGGGAGTGGCGGTTGCTGTGGCAGTGGCGGCAGTGGGAGTGGCAGGGGCGGTGGCGGCAGCGGTCATGGCGAGGATGGTCTTGCTCAGGGCGGACTCAAAGGCCAAGAGCTTGTCCTTGGGCGTATTGGGAACAGTGATGCCGTAGACCTTCTTGATGCTGGACACGAGGTCGGGGACGAATTTGTAGCCCTCGTATGCACCGCCTGTGGTTTCCTTGATGGCCTTGTTGAAGGCGGACTTGAAGACGGCGAACTTGTCTTTGATCGGGGCAGCGTCGGCGGCAGCGGCTGCAGTCCTAAAGGCAGCGTCGATCTGGTCGATGGCCTTCAGCTCGTCGACAGGGATCGCCCCCTTGACTTCCTCACCGGCGGGCTTGACGGCGTGGACCTCGAGGATGCCGGCGATGATGCGGAGCGACTCACTGAGGATGGCCACGAAGGCGTCATACTTGGCCTCCGGGGTAGCGCCCTTGGCGAAGTGGTAGGCCGTCAATTGAGCGAAGGCGATCCTGGTGGTGAAAGTGGCCTGGAAGTTGAACGTGCCGGTGATCCCTCCGATAGACCAGCCAAAGTTCAGGGTGAAGGTGGTCTGGAATGTCTTGTACTTGTCCGTTGGAGCGACCACGGCTGCGGCCGCCACAGCCGCCTTGAAGGCGTTGTTGGCCTTCTCAATTAGCTTTTGCTCCTCAGTCGTGGCCTTCGGTTGTGGCCCGGCCAGGGCATTGCCGGTTTCGACAGCATACGAGACGGCTGGCCCCGCCACGAGGGTGACAGCCACAAAGAGCGCCACTGTGCACTGATGCACTGCCATTGTTGCTACTCTTGTCTTGCGTTGGTTGGATTGTACAGTGCGTAGGAGGAGAGATTGTGGTGTGGTGTGAGGATGAGGGATCCAAATTAGCAGTACGGTGAGAGGCCAGGAGGGATTACCGCGCCCAAATTAGCAATCTCCTCCTCTCCTCTCCTTTTTTTTAACCAAACTAATTATCCATGTGAGGTCTTCATCCCACAAACCAATCAATTAGATCGCTAACTACTGTTTGACCTCATGGGTAATATATATATATATATATACCTATATTACTAATAAAGCAATATGATATTTTTGGTTTCGTCTCACTTCGATGATTTTTATGGGGCCGCCTAGGAATGAACCGAAAAGGCAACGAGCGTTTCGGTTTCGTACGTCTGTTCGCCGGAATGTTATGCCTACAAGGCTACATCTAAATCAAATTCCCTATCCGGCCACATAGGTGCACCTTTGGACCTTCTTAAAATTCCTTGTCGGGCCACATAGCCGCTGGAGGTCAACCACTCAACCCGTCAAGCCCCTGCCGGATCTTCGCCGCCCTGCCGCCTACAACCTCTCCCTCGACCCCCGTTTGGACCTGCCGCTCGTCCCCTGCGTTGCCCTCGCCGGATCTACGCCAGCCGCCCGCCTTGGCTGCCGGCGCCAATGACGCACACAGCCGCGTCGTTCCTCGCGTGGAACAGCCAACAACGAAGATTCCAAATGAGTGACGGAAGTGCTCGAGGTCGCGCGCTGCGGCAGCCTGCATGGGCGGGGCAGAAGCAAGTCGACGGGGACAACACGTCCACCATCGGTGGGGTAGCGTGTCGGTCGATGCGGCTCCTCAGATCTGTCGTGGATAACGTCCTAGGATCCAGATCAAGCACGGCCGAAGCGGGTCCCCGCCACCTCTGCCTGGTCGTGCGGTTTCGCTTGAGGAGACGCTCATTCTTCCCCCCATTAAAGGGCCAAGGTAGCTAGCTGCTCGTTCTTGTCCCTTTTCGCTCTGGTCATTGCTTTGCTCTGTAGACAGTGCACCACAAAATCGTCTTCTCAGGTAGGCTAGATCATGTATGTGCCCTTTTGGATTTCGCAATTTCACCCATTACTACTGCTTTCCACTCAATCCTTTTCCCAGATGTGCAATTCTCCATAGCTCTGTGATTGATTATGCAGCAAGATCATAGTTAATCAATAGTATCATGGTTCAACATGTCGCTTCTAATCGTTGTATCTTCACTATATGTGTTGTTGACGTGGCTTCAACTGCGTTGGTTTTTCCCCTAAGGTGGAAGGGATGATGCAGTACAGCTACGGTAGGTATTTCTCTCAGTTATAAAACCAAGGTTATCGAATCAGTAGGAGAACCAAGCAACACTATGTAAACGGTGCCTGCACACAAAGAACAAATCCTCGCAACCCAACGCGTAAGAGGGGTTGTCAATCCCTCCCCGGTAAAAGATAGATTAAATAGTATGAGTTTGGGTAAATATATCTGAATAAAACACGAAATAAAAGATGCAAATAAAAAGTGCAGCAAGGTATTTTTGAGTTTTTAGAATAATAGATATGAAAACAAATGCGGTAAAAGATAGATCGGAAAGCAATATGATAAAAGATAGACCCGGGGGCCGTAGATTTCACTAGTGGCTTCTCTCGAGAAAATAGCATACGGTGGGTAAACAAATTACTGTTGGGAAATTGATAGAAGATCAAATAATCATGACGATATCCAAGGCAATGATAAATATATAGGCATCACGTCCAAGATTAGTAGACCGAAACGATTCTGCATCTACTACTATTACTCCACACATCGACTGCTATCCAGCATGCATCTAGTGTATTAAGTACATGGAGAAATGGAGTAATGCAATAAGAACGGTGACATGATGTAGACAAGATCTATTCATGTAGGAATAGACCCCATCTTGTTATCCACTAGTGCAGAACCGGGCTATAGCACCGGTTCGTAAGGCCCTATAGTGCCGGTTCTGCAACCGGCACAAAAGGGTGGGGACTAAAGGTCCCCCCCCCCCATTTAGTACCGGTTCAACACGAACCGTCACTAAAGGGCCACCACGTGGCACGAGCCAGCACCGGGGGCTGGGAGACCTTTAGTACCGGTTGGTAACACCAACCGGTACTAAAAGGTTGGGGATTTTTGGGTTTATGATTTATTTTTTCCTTTAGTTTTGTGTTTTCCATTTAATTCTTTTTCATTTGCTGGTATTTTACGATACTACATATTGTACACGTTATGCATATATATAAATAGAATTTCTCGTAGAACCGATCCCCCCCCCCCCCCCCCCCCCCCCCCCCCCCCCCCCCCCCCCCCCCCCCCCCCCCCCCCCCCCCCCCCCCCCCCCCCCCCCCCCCCCCCCCCCCCCCCCCCCCCCCCCCCCCCCCCCCCCCCCCCCCCCCCCCCCCCCCCCCCCCCCCCCCCCCCCCCCCCCCCCCCCCCCCCCCCCCCCCCCCCCCCCCCCCCCCCCCCCCCCCCCCCCCCCCCCCCCCCCCCCCCCCCCCCCCCCCCCCCCCCCCCCCCCCCCCCCCCCCCCCCCCCCCCCCCCCCCCCCCCCCCCCCCCCCCCCCCCCCCCCCCCCCCCCCCCCCCCCCCCCCCCCCCCCCCCCCCCCCCCCCCCCCCCCCCCCCCCCCCCCCCCCCCCCCCCCCCCCCCCCCCCCCCCCCCCCCCCCCCCCCCCCCCCCCCCCCCCCCCCCCCCCCCCCCCCCCCCCCCCCCCCCCCCCCCCCCCCCCCCCCCCCCCCCCCCCCCCCCCCCCCCCCCCCCCCCCCCCCCCCCCCCCCCCCCCCCCCCCCCCCCCCCCCCCCCCCCCCCCCCCCCCCCCCCCCCCCCCCCCCCCCCCCCCCCCCCCCCCCCCCCCCCCCCCCCCCCCCCCCCCCCCCCCCCCCCCCCCCCCCCCCCCCCCCCCCCCCCCCCCCCCCCCCCCCCCCCCCCCCCCCCCCCCCCCCCCCCCCCCCCCCCCCCCCCCCCCCCCCCCCCCCCCCCCCCCCCCCCCCCCCCCCCCCCCCCCCCCCCCCCCCCCCCCCCCCCCCCCCCCCCCCCCCCCCCCCCCCCCCCCCCCCCCCCCCCCCCCCCCCCCCCCCCCCCCCCCCCCCCCCCCCCCCCCCCCCCCCCCCCCCCCCCCCCCCCCCCCCCCCCCCCCCCCCCCCCCCCCCCCCCCCCCCCCCCCCCCCCCCCCCCCCCCCCCCCCCCCCCCCCCCCCCCCCCCCCCCCCCCCCCCCCCCCCCCCCCCCCCCCCCCCCCCCCCCCCCCCCCCCCCCCCCCCCCCCCCCCCCCCCCCCCCCCCCCCCCCCCCCCCCCCCCCCCCCCCCCCCCCCCCCCCCCCCCCCCCCCCCCCCCCCCCCCCCCCCCCCCCCCCCCCCCCCCCCCCCCCCCCCCCCCCCCCCCCCCCCCCCCCCCCCCCCCCCCCCCCCCCCCCCCCCCCCCCCCCCCCCCCCCCCCCCCCCCCCCCCCCCCCCCCCCCCCCCCCCCCCCCCCCCCCCCCCCCCCCCCCCCCCCCCCCCCCCCCCCCCCCCCCCCCCCCCCCCCCCCCCCCCCCCCCCCCCCCCCCCCCCCCCCCCCCCCCCCCCCCCCCCCCCCCCCCCCCCCCCCCCCCCCCCCCCCCCCCCCCCCCCCCCCCCCCCCCCCCCCCCCCCCCCCCCCCCCCCCCCCCCCCCCCCCCCCCCCCCCCCCCCCCCCCCCCCCCCCCCCCCCCCCCCCCCCCCCCCCCCCCCCCCCCCCCCCCCCCCCCCCCCCCCCCCCCCCCCCCCCCCCCCCCCCCCCCCCCCCCCCCCCCCCCCCCCCCCCCCCCCCCCCCCCCCCCCCCCCCCCCCCCCCCCCCCCCCCCCCCCCCCCCCCCCCCCCCCCCCCCCCCCCCCCCCCCCCCCCCCCCCCCCCCCCCCCCCCCCCCCCCCCCCCCCCCCCCCCCCCCCCCCCCCCCCCCCCCCCCCCCCCCCCCCCCCCCCCCCCCCCCCCCCCCCCCCCCCCCCCCCCCCCCCCCCCCCCCCCCCCCCCCCCCCCCCCCCCCCCCCCCCCCCCCCCCCCCCCCCCCCCCCCCCCCCCCCCCCCCCCCCCCCCCCCCCCCCCCCCCCCCCCCCCCCCCCCCCCCCCCCCCCCCCCCCCCCCCCCCCCCCCCCCCCCCCCCCCCCCCCCCCCCCCCCCCCCCCCCCCCCCCCCCCCCCCCCCCCCCCCCCCCCCCCCCCCCCCCCCCCCCCCCCCCCCCCCCCCCCCCCCCCCCCCCCCCCCCCCCCCCCCCCCCCCCCCCCCCCCCCCCCCCCCCCCCCCCCCCCCCCCCCCCCCCCCCCCCCCCCCCCCCCCCCCCCCCCCCCCCCCCCCCCCCCCCCCCCCCCCCCCCCCCCCCCCCCCCCCCCCCCCCCCCCCCCCCCCCCCCCCCCCCCCCCCCCCCCCCCCCCCCCCCCCCCCCCCCCCCCCCCCCCCCCCCCCCCCCCCCCCCCCCCCCCCCCCCCCCCCCCCCCCCCCCCCCCCCCCCCCCCCCCCCCCCCCCCCCCCCCCCCCCCCCCCCCCCCCCCCCCCCCCCCCCCCCCCCCCCCCCCCCCCCCCCCCCCCCCCCCCCCCCCCCCCCCCCCCCCCCCCCCCCCCCCCCCCCCCCCCCCCCCCCCCCCCCCCCCCCCCCCCCCCCCCCCCCCCCCCCCCCCCCCCCCCCCCCCCCCCCCCCCCCCCCCCCCCCCCCCCCCCCCCCCCCCCCCCCCCCCCCCCCCCCCCCCCCCCCCCCCCCCCCCCCCCCCCCCCCCCCCCCCCCCCCCCCCCCCCCCCCCCCCCCCCCCCCCCCCCCCCCCCCCCCCCCCCCCCCCCCCCCCCCCCCCCCCCCCCCCCCCCCCCCCCCCCCCCCCCCCCCCCCCCCCCCCCCCCCCCCCCCCCCCCCCCCCCCCCCCCCCCCCCCCCCCCCCCCCCCCCCCCCCCCCCCCCCCCCCCCCCCCCCCCCCCCCCCCCCCCCCCCCCCCCCCCCCCCCCCCCCCCCCCCCCCCCCCCCCCCCCCCCCCCCCCCCCCCCCCCCCCCCCCCCCCCCCCCCCCCCCCCCCCCCCCCCCCCCCCCCCCCCCCCCCCCCCCCCCCCCCCCCCCCCCCCCCCCCCCCCCCCCCCCCCCCCCCCCCCCCCCCCCCCCCCCCCCCCCCCCCCCCCCCCCCCCCCCCCCCCCCCCCCCCCCCCCCCCCCCCCCCCCCCCCCCCCCCCCCCCCCCCCCCCCCCCCCCCCCCCCCCCCCCCCCCCCCCCCCCCCCCCCCCCCCCCCCGGGGGCGATGGGCGGCACGTCGGGGGCGGCGCGACGGGGGACGGCGTGGGCGACGCGTCGGGGGCGGCGCGTCGGGTGCGGCGACGGCGTCGATCGGGCCGGGCAGGCGGTGCGTCGTCGACGGAGAGGAAGAAACAGAGGGAAACTGAATTTTTTTCAAGTGTTGTATATATAGGTTGGACCTTTAGTACCGGTTGGAGCCACCAACCGGTACTAAAGGTCTGTTTTGGCCAGGCCAAGCGGCGGGAAGCGCACCCCTTTGGTACCGGGTCGCGGCTCCAACCGGTACTAAAGACCCCACCAACCGGTACTAAAGGTGGTGCGCTGCCACCCGCGGTGCACAAAGTTTAGTCCCACATCGCTAGTTGAGAGGAGCTCGCACCGGTTTATAAGCCCCGCTGTGGCTACCGTGTCGAGCTCCTCTCTAAGCAGGCCTTTGTGGGCCTATTGCAACTCTTCTACCCTGTGGGGCCTACTGGGCCGTACGGGCCTGCATCCTGGCCCAACTAGAGGTTGGGTTTCTAGTCGTATGCAGGCCGTGCGGCCCAGTAGCCGGGCTTTTTTTAATTAATTTATTTTTCTTTTTTATTCATTTCTGCTTTATTTATTTTCTTTTTTTTCTGAGTTGTTTTTTTGCTTTATTTATAGTTTCTTTATGAATCTTTTTGCTTTAGGTAAAAAAAATATAAAACTTTTTGTTAGTGCCAGTATTTTTTAAATTTGGATAGTTTAAATTTAAATTATTTGAATTTTGTGTGAATCACTAGTTTGTGAATAACTTTACTTTAAAAATAGATTTTTCAGTAATTCTTTTTTTCGTTGTTTAATATTAGTGTGTTTTATAATTATATTCAATTTGATAATACTTAGATTCTTTAAAAAAATGAAATGCCTTTGTAACAGATGACTTTTCGTCTGTAACCCTGATACTTCGAAAGAGATTGTCCATTTTGTACACGAAGTGCATCCAGTTTTTGCCGTAACCCTCTCAACTTTTTAGCACATCCTATGTGGGTGAAATGATGATACCATGCCAACTTTCAACCTTTTTAGAGTTCATTTTGTAGTGCTTTTCAATTTCAGGGTCATTTAGCTCAAAAAAATCAGTAAATGAGCTGAAAAATAGCAAATGAAGTCAGAAAGGGTTGGAAATTGATGACGTGGCTTTGAATGGTGCATACTGAATGCACAAAAAGTATGGTGTTGAAATAAGTTTAAAAAAATGAATTGTCTTTTGTAACAGATGAGTTTTCGTCCGAAACCCTGATACTTTGAAAGAGATTGTCCATTTTGTACACGAAGTGCATCCAGTGTTTGCCGTAACCCTCTCTACTTTTTTGCACATGCTATGTGGGTGAAATGATGATACCATGCCAACTTTCAACCTTTTCAGAGTTCATTTTGTAGTGCTTTTCAATTTCAGGGTCATTTAGCTCAAAAAAAAACAGTAAATGAGCTGAAAAATAGCAAATGAAGTCAGAAAGGGTTGGAAATTGATGACATGGCTTTGAATGGTGCATACTGAACGGACAAAAAGTCTGGAGTTGAAATAAGTTAAAAAAATGAATTGCTTTTGTAACAGATGAGTTTTCGTCCGAAACCCTGATACTTCGAAAGAGATTGTCCATTTTGTACACGAAGTGCATCCAGTTTTTGCCGTAACCCTCTCTACTTTTTTGCACATGCTACGTGGGTGAAATGATGATACCATGCCAACTTTCAACCTTTTCAGAGTTCATTTTGTAGTGCTTTTCAATTTCAAGGTCATTTAGCTCCAAAAAAATCAGTAAATGAGCTGAAAAATAGCAAATGAAGTCAGAAAGGGTTGGAAATTGATGACGTGGCTTTGAATGGTGCATACTAAACGCACAAAAAGTCTGGAGTTGAAATAAGTTAAAAAAATGAATTGCCTTTGTAACAGATGAGTTTTCGCCCGGAACCTTGATACTTCGAAAGAGATTGTCCATTTTGTACACGAAGTGCATCCAGTTTTTGCCGTAACCCTCTCTACTTTTTTGCACATGCTTTGTGGGTGAAATGATGATACCATGCCAACTTTCAACCTTTTCAGAGTTCATTTGTAGTGCTTTTCAATTTCAGGGTCATTTAGCTCAAAAAAAATCAGTAAATGCATGAAAAATAGCAAATGATGTCAGAAAGGGGTGAAAATTGATGACATGGCTTTGAATGGTGCATACTGAACGCACAAAAAGTCTGGAGTTGTAATAAGTTTTAAAAAATGAAATGCCTTTGTAACAGATGATTTTTCGTCCGAAACCCTGATACTTCGAAAGAGATTGTCCATTTTGTACACGAAGTGCATCCAGTTTTTGCCGTAACCCTCTCTACTTTTTTGCACATGCTATGTGGGTGAAATGATGATACCATGCCAATTTTCAACCTTTTCAGATGCCAAAAGTACACGTTTCAAATGCCAAAACACATAAGCACCCTAACTATTACAAAGATTCCCTACGGTTTGTCCAAAGTGGGACTTTCTAGATATATAAGTCCGGAAACTCACTAGAGAAGAAAGTGATGATAGTGAAGCCGATCACATCCCAGCGTGGGATCTTTGGGTGTGAAACTTTTTCTTCGCGTGTGTCCCTTTGCGTCGTAACCATGGACAATCTTCATCATTTAACTGGATGCTCGGGTCAATATTCACTCTGAATGGAGCAATTTCATCAAACTTTTCATAATCTTCTGACATGTCTGTCTTGTCATCCACTCCCACGATGTTTCTTTTCCCTGAAAGAACTATGTGGCGCTTTGGCTCATCGTATGATGTATTCCCTTCCTTATCTTTTATTTTTCTCGGCTTGGTAGACATGTCCTTCACATAGAAAACCTGTGCCACATCATTGGCTAGGACGAATGGTTCATCTGCGTACGCAAGATTGTTGAGATCCACTGTTGTCATTCCATACTGCGGGTCTTCCGTTACCCCGCCTCATGTCAGATTGACCCATTTGCACCGAAACAAAGGGACCTTCAAACCACGTCCATAGTCAAGTTCCCATATCTCCTCTATGTAACCATAATATGTGTCCGTTCCCCTCTTGGTTGCTGCATCAAAGCGGACACCACTATTTTGGTTGGTGCTCTTCTTATCTTGGGCGATCGTGTAAAATGTATTCCCATTTATCTCGTACCCTTTGAAAGTCATTATATTTGAAGATGGTAACTGGGACAGCAAGTACAAGTCATCTTCAACAGCAGCGTCATGCATGGCACGTGTCTGCAACCAACCGGTGAAAGTCCCCGTTTGTTCACGTGTAATCCAGTTGTCAGACTGCTTCGGGTGTTTGGAGCATAGAAAATTCTTGTGTTCCTCCATATACGGAGCCACCAAGGAGGAATTTTGTAGAACTATGTAGTGTGCTTGAGTGAGAGAATGCCCGTCCATACATATTATTTATTTCGGTCCTAGCGTGCCATTTCCACCCAGTCTGCCCTTATGCCGCGATTCAGGAACACCAATCGGCTTAAGGTCAGGAATAAAGTCAATACAAAACTCAATGACCTCCTCATTTTCATGGCCCTTGGAGATGCTTCCTTCTGGCCTAGCACGGTTATGAACATATTTCTTTAAGACTCCCATGAACCTCTCAAAGGGGAACATATTGTGTAGAAATACAGGACCCAGAACATTAATCTGTTCGCATAGGTGAACTAGGACGTGCGTCATGATGTTGAAGAAGGATGGTGGGAACACCAACTCAAAACTGACAAGACATTGCACCAAATCATTCTCTAACCTTGGTATGATTTCTAGATCGATTACCTTCTGAGAGATTGCATTGAGGAATGCACATAGCTTCACAATGGCTAATCGAACGTTTTCTGGTAGAAGCCCCCTCAATGCAACCGGAAGCAGTTGCGTCATAATCACGTGGCAGTCATGAGACTTTAGGTTCTGAAACTTTTTCTCTGCCACATTTATTATTCCCTTTATATTCGACGAGAAGCCAGACGGTACCTTCATACTGAGCAGGCATTCAAAGAAGATTTCCTTCTCCTCTTTGGTAAGAGCGTAGCTGGCATGACCCTGATGTATGCCGTCTTTTCCGTTCATACGTTGCTGGTCCTCCCGTGCCTCCGGTGTATCTTTTGTCTTCCCATACACGCCCAAGAAGCCAAGCAGGGTGACGCAAAGATTCTTCGTCACGTGCATCACGTCGATTGCAGAGCGGACCTCTAGGTCTTTCCAATAGGGCAGGTCCCAAAATATAGATTTCTTCTTCCACATGGGTGCGCGTCCGTCAGCGTCATTCGGAACAGATTGTCCGCCAGGACCCTTTCCAAAGATTACCTTCAAATCCTTCACCATATCATGTACATCATCACCAGTACAGTGGCGAGGCTTCGTCTGATGATCTGCCTCACCTTTGAAATGCTTGCCTTTCTTTCTTACGGGATGCCTGCTCAGAAGAAATCGACGATGTCCCAGGTACACATTCTTCCTACAATTATCCAAATATATACTGTCGGTATCATCCAAACAGTGCGTGCATGCGCGGTATCCCTTGTTTGTCCGTCCTGAAAGGTTACTGAGAGCAGGCCAATCATTGATGGTCACGAACAGCAACGCATGTAGGTCAAATTCTTCCTGTTTGTGCTCATCCCACGCACGTACACCTTTTCCATTCCACAGCTATAAGAGTTCTTCAACTAATGGCCTTAGGTAGACATCAATGTCATTGCCGGGTTGCTTAGGGCCTTGGATGAGCACTGGCATCATAATGAACTTCCGCTTCATGCACAACCAAGGAGGAAGGTTATACGTACATAGAGTCACAGGCCAGGTGCTATGGTTGCTGCTTTGCTCCCCAAAAGGATTAATGCCATCTGCACTTAGACCAAACCATACGTTCCTTGCATCACCTGCAAAGTCCGCCCTGTACTTTCTCTCGATTTTTCTCCACTGCGACCCGTCAGCGGGTACTCTCAACTTCCCGTCTTTCTTACGGTCTTCTCTGTGCCATCGCATCACCTTGGCATGCTCTTTGTTTTGGAACAAACATTTCAACTGTGGTATTATAGGAGCATACCACATCACCTTGGTAGGAATCTTCTTCCTGGGGCGCTCGCCCTCGACATCACCAGGGTCATCGTGGCTGATCTTATAGCGCAATGCACCACATACCGGGCACGCGTTCAAATCCTCGTACTCACCGCAGTAGAGGATGCAGTCATTAGGGCATGCATGTATCTTCTGCACCTCTAACCCTAGAGGGCAGACAACCTTCTTTGCTTCATACGTACTCTCGGGCAATTCGTTGTCCTTTGGAAGCATCTTCTTTAA
The DNA here is from genome assembly GCA_036873465.1 of Thinopyrum obtusiflorum. Classification (NCBI taxonomy): domain Eukaryota; kingdom Viridiplantae; phylum Streptophyta; class Magnoliopsida; order Poales; family Poaceae; genus Thinopyrum; species Thinopyrum obtusiflorum. The sequence goes on from JAAAWM010011603.1 coordinate 52,900, forward strand.
CATTATCAGCAACTTTCCAAATCCCTTGTCAGATACACCATTCTCTGCCTTCCATTGCAGCAATTCCAGTGTGGTGCCTAGCTTTTTCTTGTCAGCTTCGCAATTCGGGTACAACAATTTCTTGTGATCCTCTAACATGCGCTGCAACTTCTTCTTCTCCTTTTCACTTGCGCAGTTTCTCTTTGCCTCGGCAATCGCCCGACCTAGATCATCAGCGGGCTCATCTGATGCCTCTTCTTCAGCTTCTTCCCGCATTGCCGGCTCAGCTTCTTCCCCCATTGTTGTACCATCGTATTCAGGGAACCCATGGCCAGGATAGCTGTCGTCGTCCTCTTCTTCTTCATTGTCTTCCATCATAACCCCTCTTTCTCCATGCTTGGTCCAAACATTATACTGGGGCATGAAACCGGGCTCAAACAGGTGGACGTGAATGGTTCTTAACTTAGAGTAATTCTGATCATTCTTACAGCCGGCACATGGACAAGGCATAAAACCATCCGCCCGCTTCTTTGCCTCAGCCGCAAGCAGAAAAGTATGCAAGCCATTAACGAACTGGGGAGAGCATCGGTCATCGTACATCCATTGCCGGCTCATCTTCATTACACAACACCGAATAGACCAAATTAATACAAGTTCATACAACACTTATTCTCATAAAACAAACATACAAATAACTCTCTAGCTAAAGCATTTAAATGCAACAACAAATGCGATCAAGATCGCAACTAAGGTAACAATTGATCCAACAGCATAATGATACCAAGCCTCACTATCAATGGCATATTTTCTAATCTTTCTAATCTTCAAGCGCATTTTCTCCATCTTGATCTTGTGATCATCGACGACATCGGCAACATGCAACTCCAATTCCATCTTCTCCCCCTCAATTCTTTTTAATTTTTCTTTCAAATACTCGTTTTCTCTTTCAACTAAATTTAACCTCTCGACAATAGGGTCGGTTGGAATTTCCGGTTCACATACCTCCTAGATAAAAATATCTATGTCAACTTGATGGGCATAATTTGTCATAAACACGAAATGCAACAAATAGTTATAAAAGAGAATATACCACATCCGAATCATAACCCGGACGAGGGTCGACGGGGACGGATATCAAAACCATGTCACTATGTATAACAAACAACGTACGGGTAAGATAATTATACGAGTAACTATATATCTAAATCACACAAACATGATTTTTTTATATAAAAAAGATAAGAACAAGAGGCTCACCACAAGGTGGTGCCGGCGACAGGACGGTGCGGGCGATCGACGGTGGTTAGGACGGAGACGGGAAGGCACTAAGTAAACCACACCTTCATATGCAAACTAAGAGTTATTTTGACCTCAAATTGCATATAAATCAAATACTACCACATATAATTCCTCCCAAAATAAAACACACAAATCACTATACTTATAGAGCATTACAAGAGCTAATCTAGCAATGAGAGATGAAAGGACAAAGTTGCTAACATTTGTGATCACTTGGATGGATGGGGTGCCTTCAAATCTTCACAAATTTTGGCAAAAATGGAGTGTGAGCTCAAGAGGAAGAGGAAGAAAATAGAGGAGAGGGGAAAGGGGAAGAACAGAGCGCTCGGGCTCGACGAAGGGGTTTATATAGGATGACCTTTAGTACCGGTTGGTTATACGAACCGGGACTAAAGGTGCATCTCTAGTCCCGGTTCGTATAACCAACCGGTACTAAAGGTGCTGGTGGGCCCCATCCTGATACAAGCCTGCCACCACGTCTTTAGTACCGGTTCGTGGCACGAACCGGTACTAAAGGTTCGCCACAAACCGGTACTAATGATCGCCGCCCGCCTAGCCGTTGGAACCGGCACTAATAAGCACATTAGTGCCGGTTCAGTTACAAACCTGGACTAATGTGCTTCACATTAGGCCCCTTTTCTACTAGTGATCCTTAATAGCAACGATACATACGTGCCCTTTTTCTACTAGTGAGGACACCGTAAGATCGAACCCATCACAAAGCACCTCTTCCCATGGCAAGAAAAATCGATCTAGTTGGCCTAACTAAACCAAAGATTCGAAGAAGAAATACGAGGCTATGAATAATCATGCATATAAGAGATCAAAGAAGACTCAAATAATATTCATGGATAGAAACTGATCATAAACTCGATCTTCATCGGATCCCAACAAACACACCACAAAAAGTGATTACATCAAATAGATCTCAAGAGACCATTGTATTGAGAATCAAAGAGAGAGAGAAAGCCATCTAGCTACTGCCTACGGACCCGTAGGTCTATGGTGGACTACTCACGCATCATCGGAGAGGCACCAATGAGGATGATGAACCCCTCCATGATGGTGTATATTGGATCTCGTGGTTCTGGAACTTGCCGCGACTGGAATTGTGTTTCGTCTGCTCCCCTAGGGTTTCTGGAATATTCGGGTATTTATAGAGCGAAGAGGCGGTGCAGGAGATCCCCGTGGGCCCTACAACCCATCAGGGTGCGCCAGGGCCTCTAGCGCGCCCTGGTGTCTTGTGGGCCCCACGGGCCTTGCCCCAGGTGCTTCCTTGGCTCCCAAGTTGTCTTCTGGTCCAAAAAAATCTCCAAAAAGTTTCATGGCATTTGGACTCCGTTTGTTGCTGATATTCTACGAAATAAAAAAACAAGCACAAAACAGCAACTGGCTCTGGGCACTATGTTAATAGGCTAGTTCCAAAAAATGATATAAAATTGCTATAAAATGATTGTAAAACATCCAAGAATGATAATATAATGGCACGGAACAATAAAAAATTATAGATACGTTGGAGACGTATCATTTGCATACGAAATTTATCTTATCCAAATGTTTTTTTTTGTATTTCCTTAGTTGACCAAGAAATTTTAACAATTTCTTCAAGATTGTTGACTTGGAATTAATAATTTCTAAATTGGTTTAGAAATGGATAGTCTTTTGTTGTAAAACTTCGAGAGGTTAAGACAGTACGGTTGTGCTCATATCTACTTCTGTAAGGCCTCTCAACTTATGTGAAATTTAAACCATACTCATACATGCTATTTGGCCCCCACTGGTCAACTCGCAAGGTACAAGTGACGAGTCAAGGATGCTAGGATATCGTTTATTTCATACGTTGTTTTTACCGATCAAAACATGGCCAACATTTACTATGTAGTTGCCCAAAAATCTGCATGATGGTGCATTGAATTCTTTGCCAGGGCAGTGAAGTTAGGCAATCTGTAAATAAATTTCTGCACCTTATATCAGTAGCATTTTTTAGCAGTAAATTGTCGTAATTTGCACACTCATTGCATTTTCCAATGGAATAAGTTGCCTCAATATAAATAGTACTTGCCTAAATCACTCAGTAAAAGTTTCCTATACGACCAGGGGGTCTTCACAGTCATTGTTGAACATCAGGAGGTAATTTATGGACCTAGCTCGATCCCTTGTCTGTTTTGTAATTGGACACTAGAAAGGAGAGATCCCTTGTGGTTCGTACTTCTGCATCCATCCATCTATCCACGGGATGAGCACAACACATTAATTGATTGGGTAGTAGAAAATTTAATAGCGTCAGATGTATTAAGCAGCACCATGATGATCAACATGTATGTATGGTGATTTTATTTGGTGCCTTTATATACGACGTACAGTGGAGACCTCGTGGAGCTTCTACATATTGTGTATAAATGATGCACGTTCTAATTTTGCATGTCGGCGGAGTTTCGTGGTTGGTGTGTTGGGTGGTAATGACGGTGAGACGCCGAGGAGTGGTGGCATGTGAGAGAGGCACATTTTGGGGGATGTGCTAGATGTGGCGACCACAACCACGCAAAACCAACAGAAATATGGACGAGAGGCACTAGTTGCGATAAACGCAGGCGTGAGTTACAATAAATGTGGACGTGAGTTGTCAGAGACGTGGACAAATGGTAAGTTGATTGGGTGTAGGAAACTTCACACCACTTCTGTTGTCTAGGGAATGAAGAGAAGTTGTGTGGGTGGTAAACTTTACAACATTTTCAAAGCAACATTTCTACCATGGAATGCAACTTTAGTGGTGTATAAAAGCAACTTCGTTCTATAATTTGTACTAGTAAATTTGTCTAACATTCTCCTCACTACACCTTACGTGGTGGGTAAGTTGTCTACTAGTGGATGCTCACTTACCTACCATTTTCTCTAAGTTGCCTACAATACTACGAAGTTTCCTATTGTTGATTCTCACTTCTCTTTCATTGCTAATTTTTTAGTCACCAACGGTGACTGATAAGTTGCTTGACATTTCTAATTAGTTTCCTACGGATGACTCTCAGTTGCATGCCATCGATATAGTTGCCTACTGATAGGTAGTCATGGTAGGCAACTTACGGGTGATGGTAGATAATTTGGTAGTCATCGTAACCAACTCCAAAGAATATCAGGATGATAGGAGACCATGATACACATCCTAACTGGAAGTTACTTACTGTAGTATAAAAGTTGCTTCTCCGTGGCACCAAAGTTGCGTGAGAAAAAAAAAGTTCATCGAAAGCAAGTTCATATACGACACTAGGCAACTTGACGGTTATGATAGCCAACTTTATAAGAGCATTAAGTTGGATAGGCAACCTTGGAACAAGGTCTTTCATGTAGCATCAAAGTTGATAGGTATTCACGGTAGGCAACTTATAGGTGATGGTAGGCAATTTAGTAGTGATCGTAGCCAGTTCAAAAGATCATAGGGATGATAGGTGACCATGATAAACAGTCTAACAAAAAGTTGCTTACTGTAGTACAAAAGTTGCCTCTTCATTGGAGAGCAAGGGAGATTGGTACACAGGAGGCATTTTCCCCCATCAAATTCGTTGGGTGATTCTGTACACAACATTCTAGGCCATTACGGGGATTATAGGGAGGATAGATAGGCAATCAGGAACACTTTTATTTAAAATAGTGGGAAAATGTTGTGAAGTCAATAGATAGGCAATTATGTAAATTATGGGGACAAAGCAGTCGCTTGGATTTGCTAGAAGAGTTGCATTGTATCGTAATGCAGTCGCTTTGTTTGGTTATGACAGTTGCTTGGTTTTACTAGGACAGTTTTGCGTTGTGTTTCTTGGTAATGCAGTTGCTTGGATTTACTAGGACAGTTGCTTGGTTCTGCAAGTATAGCTACTTTGTTTTGTGAGAGCAGTTTTGCATTTTGTTTCTGGTAATATAGTTGCTTTGATTTGCTAGGATAGTTGCTTGGATTTTTTGTCAGGGACCATTGGTTTTGGATCTTTCTATAAAATTTTGCTAGTGGCAGTTGCGTTCAATTTTGCTGAACAGTCGCTCTATGCAGATATATATAGTTGCATAGCCACAAGATGAGTAGGAGTTGCTCACAGTGTGACATCGGGTTACTAGGGGGAGCAGAAGTTGCATAGGGGGCATATCAGACTGTTTGCCCACAAATCTATGCAAGTTGTTCATATTTTTTGCACGAAGTTGCCTGCAAAATAGCATAAGTTGGATAACCCTGTGTTTTTTTGTGATGCCAAATTTTAGTCTTTGGGTGATATGATGTTTCACCACTTTTCTGCCTAAAGTAGTAATGCTAGAGTTCTTTCACTTCTTTTTATTTTTTTCAACTATCGCATGTGATGGGTGGGGTTAGAGATGAGAGGTGGCAAGAGGTTGACGAATGTAGGAGGTTGCTCTTAGGATGAGCAAGATTTGCTCACACTATGAGCAGGAGTTGCTCACAGCAGTGTGAGGATGAGTTGCTAGGGGGTAGATCAAACAGTTGCACACAAACCTACGCAAGTTGTTCATTGTTTTCGCACGAGTTGACCACAAAAATCATTGAAATCTCTAGATATAATGACGGAAAACACACATGAGTTGCCTGATGAATGCACTGGAGTGGCATAAAAACACCCCAAAAGTTGCTGACCTTTTCTGTGTGCTACTCGAGTGCATAACAATTGAAAGCTTCTTGTCCTTTTGCCTCCAATAGCCCCATCAATGTGAACTTAGGCTTTTCTATATGTGGTTCCTTTCTCTAGATACCAAGTCAGGTTGAGAGTACACATGAGTTGCCTGATGAGTGCACTGGAGTCGTGATGTTTCAACTAATTTTTTCCACGAGCAACTTTTGGTGACAGGGGGAAACTTTAGTGCCATAGTAAGCAACTTCTGGTTAATTTGTGTCGTAAGCCTCCCTACCATCAAAAATCCCTTCGAAGTTGGCTACCACGACTACCAAGTTAACTAGCTTCACTTCTAAGTTTCCTACCATACCTAGCCTCACCTCCAAGTTGATAGTACCATAGGTAACTTAGTTTCTGAGGTAGTGACATTATCCTAAGTTGCCTGGTCTAACTAGTGAGTAGCCCAACATCATCCTAAGTTGCTACAATACTTTCAACATATTGTAGGCAACTAAAATAGTAATGGCAAGGAACTAATCATCATTGGTAGGTGATACGTCTCCAACGTATCTATAATTTTTGATTGTTCCATGCTATTATATTATCATTCTTGGATGTTTTATATTCATTTTATAGCAACTTTATATCATTTTTTGGGACTAACCTATTGACATAGTGCCCAGTGCTAGTAGCTGTTTTTTGCTTGTTTTTTACTTCGCAGAATATCAGTACCAAATGAAGTCCAAACGCAGCAAAACTTTTTGGAGATTTTTTTCTTCCCAGAAGAAAACTTGGGAGCCAAGGAAGTACCAGAGGGGAGGCCCGTGACGCCCACCACCGACCTGGGCCCGCTAGAGGCCCCTGGCAAGCCCTGATGGGTGGTGGGGCCTACAGAGGTCCTTTCCACCGCCACTCAGCTCTATAAATACCCAAATATTCCAGAAACCCTAGGGGGGTTGACGAAACACAATTCTAGGCGTCGCAAGTTCCAGAACCACGAGATCCAATCTAGAGCCCTATTCCGGCACCTTGCCGGAGGGGAACACAATCACGGAGGGGTTCATCATCCTCATTGGTGCTCCTCCGATGATGCGTGAGTAGTTCACCATAGACCTAAGGGTCCGTAGGCAGTAGCTAGATGGCTTCTTCTTTCTTTTTGATTCTCAATACAATGTTCTCCTCGATGTTCTTGGAGATCTATTTGATGTAATGACTTTTTGCGGTGTGTTTGTTGGGATCCGATGAATTGTGAGTTTATGATCAGATCTATCCATGAATATTATTTGAGTCTTCTTTGATCTCTTATATGCATGATTATTATAGCCTCGTATTTCTTCTCCGAAACTTTGGTTTGGTTTGGCCAACTAGATTGATTTTTCTTGCAATGGAAGAGGTGCTTTGTGATGGGTTCGATCTTGCGGTGTCCTCACCCAGTGACAGAAGGGGTAGCAAGGCACGCATGTATCATTGTTATTAAGGTTAAAAAGATGGGGTGTATTCCTACATGAATAGATCTTGTCTACATCATGTCATCTTTCTTATTGCATTACTCCATTTCTCCATGAACTTAATACACTAGATGCATGCTGGATAGCGGTCGATGTGTGGAGTAATATTAGTAAATGCAGGCAGGAGTCGGTCTACTAATCTTGGACATGATGCCTATATACATGATCATTGCCTTTGATATCATCATAATTATTTGCTCTTCTATCAATTGCCCAACAGTAATCTGTTTATCCACCGTATGCTATTTTCTCGAGAGAAGCCACTAGTGAAATCTACGGCCCCCGGGTCTATTTTCTATCATATTGTTTTTAGATCTATTATTCCAAAAACCAAAAAATACCTTACTGCACTTTTTCTTCATTTATTTTATTTTGTGTTTTTGTCAGATCTATTTATCCAATCTCATACAATTTTATCTATCTCAATACCGAGGAGGGATTGACAACCCCTCTTACGCATTGGGTTGCAAGTATTTGTTATTTGTGTGCAGGTTATGTTTACATAGTGTTGCTTGGTTCTCCTACTGGATTGATAACCTTGGTTTCATAACTGAGGGAAATACTTACCGTTGCTGTGCTGCATCATCCTCTCCTCTTAGGGGAAATACCAACGCAGATACAAGCAATCAGAAAGAATTTCTGGCGCCGTTGCCGGGGAGACATCATCAACATGTATGAGGTTCCTAATCACAAATCTCATCTCCTTGCAATTTACATTATTTTCCATTTGCCTCTCTTTTTCATCTCCCCCACTTCTAAAAAGTTTTTGCGAAAAACACAAAAATATTTGCCTTCTTTTCGTTTGCCTTTTTTTGTCAGATCTCTTGTTTGCTTGCAATCTTGTTTGCGTAGTCACGATGTCTCTAGAAAATACCAAATTGTGTGATTTCTCTAATACTAATAATAATGATTTTATTAGTACCCCGATTGCTCCTCCTGCCAGTAGTGCAGAGTCTTATGATATTAATGCCGCTTTGTTGAATCTTGTTATGAAAGGGCAATTTTCCAGTACTGCTAATGAGGATGCCGCATCCGATCTAAACACTTTCATAGAATTGTGTGATATGCAAAATAAAAAAGATGTGGACAATGATATTGTGAAGTTGAAATTGTTTCCTTTCTCTTTGAGGGATCGTGCAAAAATTTGGTTTTCATCTTTGCCTTGTAATAGTATCGATTCTTGGGATAAGTGCAAAGATGCTTTTATTACTAAGTATTTTCCGCCCACGAAAATTATTTCCCTTAGAAATCAAATCATGAATTTCAAGCTTCTTGAGCATGAACATGTTGCACAATCCTGGGAAAGAATGAAATTGATGCTAAGAAATTGTCCTACTCATGGTTTAAATCTTTGGATGATTATACAAAAAAATTATGCGGGATTGAATTTTGTTTCTAGAAATCTTTTGGATTCCGCAGTGGGTGGTACTTTTATGGATATTACTTTGGGTGAAGCTACTAAATTGCTAGATAATATCATGGCAAATTATTCACAATGGCATACCGAAAGAACACCTACTAGTAAAAAGATCAATTTCGTTGAAGAAATTAGTACTTTGAGTGAAAAAGTTGATGCTCTTATGAAATTGGTTGCTAATTAAAATGCTCCTATTGATATTAATGATGTGCCTTTGTCTAATTTGTTTCAGCAAAATAGTGATCCCGTCGATGTGAATTTTGTCTCGCGAAACAATTTTAATAATAATGCTTATAGAGGTAATTTTAATCCTAGGCCTTTTCCTGGAAATTCCTCTAATAATTATGGCAACTCCTATGGTAATTCTTCTTACAATAATAATAGGAACCCCTCTAATCTTTAGAGTAATATTAAAGAATTTATCAATGCTAAAAAAGTTTTCAATACTACGATAGAAGAAAAGTTGAATAAGATTGATGATATGTCTAGAAGCATTGATAGAATCTCCCATGATGTAGAAAATCTCAAGATTAATTTTTTTTCCAGCTAATGTTAATATCAATGAATCAATTAAAGCTATGCTTAGAGCTAAAAGAGAATTTTTAGAAAGAGCGTTTTCTACCGATTGCTTTCATAATAATGATGAAGATCTTAAATTGATTGGTGTTTCCTCTATTGATTCCTTGTTTAGTAATATTAAACTTGATGATAAAGGGACTGAAGAAGAGTCAACTTTAGTTAGAAGGCATCCCCATAACTCGGAGGGTGAAAATCTTGTTGAAAAAATTGATAAAAGTGGGTTTGGAGAGGTCAAAACTTTAACTAGTGATGTGCCCACTCTTTTGGATTATAAAGACTTTAATTATGATAGTTGCTCTTTGATTGAATGTATTTCTTTGTTGCAATCCATGATAAATTCATCCAATGCCTATGAACAAAATAAAGCTTTTACTAAACATATCGTAGATGCCATGGTAAAAGCTTTAGAAGAAAAATTGGAGTTAGAGATTTCAATTACTAGAAAATTATATGATGAATGGGAACCCACCATTAAATTCAAGATTAAAAATTATGAGTGCTTTGCTTTATGTGATTTGGATGCTAGTGTTTCCACAATTCCGAAATCTCTATGTGATGTGCTTGGTCTTACCAATATTGAAGAATGCTCTCTTAATTTGCACTTGGCGGATTCTACCATTAAAAAAGTTTTGGGAAGGATTAATGATGTTCTTTTTCTTCCAAATAGGAACTATGTGCCCATAGATTTTATTGTTCTTGATATTGATTGCAATCCGTCTTGTCCAATCATACTTGGTAGACCGTTTTACGAACTATAGGTGCCGTGATTGATATGAAAGAAGGTAATATTAAATTCCAATTTCCACTGAGAAAGGGTACTGAACACTTCCCTAGAACAAGAATTAAGCCATCATATGAATCAATCATGAGGGCAACCTATGGATCAAAAACCAAAGATGACAATACTTGAATCTATGCATTATGCATAGCTAGGGGCATAAAACGATAGCGCTTGTTGGGAGGCAACCCAATGAATAAAATTTATTTTTTCCTTTTCTTTTTGTTCTTGAGTGTTTGCACAATTATGCTACTGTTATGATTGTGTTTTTTATTTTTTAATTAGTGTTTGTGCCAAGTAAAGCCTTTGGGATCATGTTGGGTGATAGTTGATTTGATCTTGTTGGAAAACATAAACTTTTGCATCCAGTAGAAGAATTGTAAAAATCCACAAAAGCGACGAAAACTTCTGAATATTTTACACAGGATTGATATACCAATTGCCTACGATTTCCTAATTTTTTAGAATTTTCAGAGTTACAGAAGTATGTGTAAAATTTGCGTCTTTACAGACTATTCTGTTTTTGACAGATTATGTTTTCGTTGCATTGTGTGCTTATTTTGATGAATCTATGGATTGTATCGGGGGGTATAAGCCATGTTGAAGTTAGAATACAGTAGGTATAATGCAATAATAAAAATATGAATGGGTTTGCAACAATAATTAAAGTAAAGATTGGTTTTCTTATACTAACGGATCTCACGAAGGTTTTGTTGAGTTTTGTGTGATTGAAGTTTTCAAGTTTTGGGTGAGATCATGATGGATGAAGGAATAAGGAGTGTCAGGAGCCTAAGCTTGGGGATGCCCCATGGCACCCCAAGGTAATATTCAAGGAGAACCAAGCAACTAAGCTTGGGGTTGCTCCGGAAGGCATCCCCTCTTTCTTCTAACGACCATCGGTAAATTTACTTGGAGCTATATTTTTATTCGTCACATATCATGAGTTTTGCTTAGAGCGTTTTGTATTATATGAGTCTTTGCTTGTTTTGCTTTTTAGTTTGTCACAATCATCCTTGCTGGACACACCTATTTAAGAAAGCCATAATGATGCTATGATTTGTTAGAATTGCTCTATGTGCTTCACTTAAATTTTTTGAGCTATGGAATTGCTCTAGTGCTTCACTTATATCTTTTTGAGCACGGTGGTGCTTTAATTTTTGAAGAAATACTCTCATGCTTCAATTAGATTAATTTGAGAGTTATTATATTTCAAAGAAATATTCTCTCATGCTCCACTTATATTATTTTGAGAGAAAGAAAAAAATATTTATGCTCACGTTCTTCACTTAAATTTGCTTGAGCTTGTTATAAGCAATGGTAATATATGAAATTAGTCTCAGAGTGATAGATATTCAAGAGGGATATAATAAAAACATTCATGAAAGATCATTGGACATTATAAACTTGATTCTTTGCAATAGTTTTGAGATATGATGATAGTAATATGTGAGTCATGTTGGTGAGTAATTATGCTTTAGTAAGAATATAGATGTTAAGGTTTGTGATTCCCTATGCAAGAACGAAAGTCAATAGTTATGCAGTGAAATTACATCCTACTTGTGGTGCATTATTCGGTGTTAGTTATGCTTGATGCTCGTTTATGAGAATTTTTGTTTCTTGGTTCCCCCCCCCCCCCCCCCCCCCCCCCCCCCCCCCCCCCCCCCCCCCCCCCCCCCCCCCCCCCCCCCCCCCCCCCCCCCCCCCCCCCCCCCCCCCCCCCCCCCCCCCCCCCCCCCCCCCCCCCCCCCCCCCCCCCCCCCCCCCCCCCCCCCCCCCCCCCCCCCCCCCCCCCCCCCCCCCCCCCCCCCCCCCCCCCCCCCCCCCCCCCCCCCCCCCCCCCCCCCCCCCCCCCCCCCCCCCCCCCCCCCCCCCCCCCCCCCCCCCCCCCCCCCCCCCCCCCCCCCCCCCCCCCCCCCCCCCCCCCCCCCCCCCCCCCCCCCCCCCCCCCCCCCCCCCCCCCCCCCCCCCCCCCCCCCCCCCCCCCCCCCCCCCCCCCCCCCCCCCCCCCCCCCCCCCCCCCCCCCCCCCCCCCCCCCCCCCCCCCCCCCCCCCCCCCCCCCCCCCCCCCCCCCCCCCCCCCCCCCCCCCCCCCCCCCCCCCCCCCCCCCCCCCCCCCCCCCCCCCCCCCCCCCCCCCCCCCCCCCCCCCCCCCCCCCCCCCCCCCCCCCCCCCCCCCCCCCCCCCCCCCCCCCCCCCCCCCCCCCCCCCCCCCCCCCCCCCCCCCCCCCCCCCCCCCCCCCCCCCCCCCCCCCCCCCCCCCCCCCCCCCCCCCCCCCCCCCCCCCCCCCCCCCCCCCCCCCCCCCCCCCCCCCCCCCCCCCCCCCCCCCCCCCCCCCCCCCCCCCCCCCCCCCCCCCCCCCCCCCCCCCCCCCCCCCCCCCCCCCCCCCCCCCCCCCCCCCCCCCCCCCCCCCCCCCCCCCCCCCCCCCCCCCCCCCCCCCCCCCCCCCCCCCCCCCCCCCCCCCCCCCCCCCCCCCCCCCCCCCCCCCCCCCCCCCCCCCCCCCCCCCCCCCCCCCCCCCCCCCCCCCCCCCCCCCCCCCCCCCCCCCCCCCCCCCCCCCCCCCCCCCCCCCCCCCCCCCCCCCCCCCCCCCCCCCCCCCCCCCCCCCCCCCCCCCCCCCCCCCCCCCCCCCCCCCCCCCCCCCCCCCCCCCCCCCCCCCCCCCCCCCCCCCCCCCCCCCCCCCCCCCCCCCCCCCCCCCCCCCCCCCCCCCCCCCCCCCCCCCCCCCCCCCCCCCCCCCCCCCCCCCCCCCCCCCCCCCCCCCCCCCCCCCCCCCCCCCCCCCCCCCCCCCCCCCCCCCCCCCCCCCCCCCCCCCCCCCCCCCCCCCCCCCCCCCCCCCCCCCCCCCCCCCCCCCCCCCCCCCCCCCCCCCCCCCCCCCCCCCCCCCCCCCCCCCCCCCCCCCCCCCCCCCCCCCCCCCCCCCCCCCCCCCCCCCCCCCCCCCCCCCCCCCCCCCCCCCCCCCCCCCCCCCCCCCCCCCCCCCCCCCCCCCCCCCCCCCCCCCCCCCCCCCCCCCCCCCCCCCCCCCCCCCCCCCCCCCCCCCCCCCCCCCCCCCCCCCCCCCCCCCCCCCCCCCCCCCCCCCCCCCCCCCCCCCCCCCCCCCCCCCCCCCCCCCCCCCCCCCCCCCCCCCCCCCCCCCCCCCCCCCCCCCCCCCCCCCCCCCCCCCCCCCCCCCCCCCCCCCCCCCCCCCCCCCCCCCCCCCCCCCCCCCCCCCCCCCCCCCCCCCCCCCCCCCCCCCCCCCCCCCCCCCCCCCCCCCCCCCCCCCCCCCCCCCCCCCCCCCCCCCCCCCCCCCCCCCCCCCCCCCCCCCCCCCCCCCCCCCCCCCCCCCCCCCCCCCCCCCCCCCCCCCCCCCCCCCCCCCCCCCCCCCCCCCCCCCCCCCCCCCCCCCCCCCCCCCCCCCCCCCCCCCCCCCCCCCCCCCCCCCCCCCCCCCCCCCCCCCCCCCCCCCCCCCCCCCCCCCCCCCCCCCCCCCCCCCCCCCCCCCCCCCCCCCCCCCCCCCCCCCCCCCCCCCCCCCCCCCCCCCCCCCCCCCCCCCCCCCCCCCCCCCCCCCCCCCCCCCCCCCCCCCCCCCCCCCCCCCCCCCCCCCCCCCCCCCCCCCCCCCCCCCCCCCCCCCCCCCCCCCCCCCCCCCCCCCCCCCCCCCCCCCCCCCCCCCCCCCCCCCCCCCCCCCCCCCCCCCCCCCCCCCCCCCCCCCCCCCCCCCCCCCCCCCCCCCCCCCCCCCCCCCCCCCCCCCCCCCCCCCCCCCCCCCCCCCCCCCCCCCCCCCCCCCCCCCCCCCCCCCCCCCCCCCCCCCCCCCCCCCCCCCCCCCCCCCCCCCCCCCCCCCCCCCCCCCCCCCCCCCCCCCCCCCCCCCCCCCCCCCCCCCCCCCCCCCCCCCCCCCCCCCCCCCCCCCCCCCCCCCCCCCCCCCCCCCCCCCCCCCCCCCCCCCCCCCCCCCCCCCCCCCCCCCCCCCCCCCCCCCCCCCCCCCCCCCCCCCCCCCCCCCCCCCCCCCCCCCCCCCCCCCCCCCCCCCCCCCCCCCCCCCCCCCCCCCCCCCCCCCCCCCCCCCCCCCCCCCCCCCCCCCCCCCCCCCCCCCCCCCCCCCCCCCCCCCCCCCCCCCCCCCCCCCCCCCCCCCCCCCCCCCCCCCCCCCCCCCCCCCCCCCCCCCCCCCCCCCCCCCCCCCCCCCCCCCCCCCCCCCCCCCCCCCCCCCCCCCCCCCCCCCCCCCCCCCCCCCCCCCCCCCCCCCCCCCCCCCCCCCCCCCCCCCCCCCCCCCCCCCCCCCCCCCCCCCCCCCCCCCCCCCCCCCCCCCCCCCCCCCCCCCCCCCCCCCCCCCCCCCCCCCCCCCCCCCCCCCCCCCCCCCCCCCCCCCCCCCCCCCCCCCCCCCCCCCCCCCCCCCCCCCCCCCCCCCCCCCCCCCCCCCCCCCCCCCCCCCCCCCCCCCCCCCCCCCCCCCCCCCCCCCCCCCCCCCCCCCCCCCCCCCCCCCCCCCCCCCCCCCCCCCCCCCCCCCCCCCCCCCCCCCAACCCATTGCTTGTCCTCAAGCAATTCAGTTGACAAACTGAAAGTGACAAAGAAAAACTTTTACAAACTCTGTTTGATCTTGTTGTTGCAAATATGTCTAGCCAGCATTCAGGTTTTTAGCAAAGATTATGAACTAACCATATTCACAATAACATTTAGGTCTCACATTTACTCATATCAATGGCTTAATCAACTAGCGAGCAATAATAATAAATCTCGGATGACAACACTTTTTTAAAACAATCATGATATGATATGGCAAAATTGTATCTCGCTAGCCCTTTCTGAGACCACAAAACATAAATGCAGAGCACCCCTGAAGATCAAGGACTGACTAGACATTATAATTCATGGCAAAAGAGATCCAGTCACACTCATACTCAATATCAATTATTAACAAAGCATACAAATGATAGTGGTGCTCTCTAGCTGGTGCTTTTTATAAGAGGATGATGACTCAGCAATAAAAATAAATAGATAGGCCCTTCGCAGAGGGAAGCGGGGATTTACAGAGGTGCCAGAGCTCAAGCTTTTAAAACAGATATGAATATAATTTTGAGCGGTATGCTTTCATTGTCAACATAACAACCAAGAGATCTCGGTATCTTCCATGCTAGATACATTATAGGAGGTTCCCAAATAGAATGGTAAAGTTTTTACTCCCCTCCACCAACAATCACACTCCACGGCTAGCCGAATCCACGGGTACCGCCCATACCAACAACAGTCCTGGGGGAGTTTTGTTTGATATTTATATTTTGATCTGATTTAGAGCATGGAACTGGGCATCCCGATTACCAGCCACTTTCTCGTGAATGACAAATGAATAAACACTCATCGTGAGAATAACCCACCTAGCATGGAAGATACTGACAGCCCCCAGTCACTACATGAGCGATTCGGGCACATGCAAATTTACTTGGAACGGCAGGTAAATACCGCATATAGGTAGGTATGGTGGACTCATATGGAACAACTTTGGGTTTAGGGAAGTGGATGCACAAGCAGTATTCCCGCTTAGTACATGTGAAGGCTAGCAAAAGATTGAGGAGCGACCAACTAGAGAGCGATAACGGTCATAAACATGCATTGAGATTAACCAACATTGAGTGCAAGCATGAGTAGGATATAAATCACCATGAACATAAATATCGTGGAGGCTATGTTGATTTTTATTCAACTACATGCGTGAACATGTGCCAAGTCAAGCCACTTAAATCATTCAAAGGAGGATACCATCCTATCATACTACATCATAACCATTTTAATTTTCATGTTGGCACACAAGGTAAACCATTATACACTCCTAGATAATTAAGCATGGCATGAGTGACTATAATCTCTAATTGTCACTGCAAACATGTTTCATTCATAATGGGCTGAATTAAGAATGATGAGCTAATCATATTTACAAAAACAAAATAGGCCGAGTTCATAACAGCTTTTCTCCACCTCAATCATTTCATCATATATCGTCATTATTGCATTTCACTTGCACGACCGAACGGTGTGAATAATAATAAGAGTGCACGTGCATTGGACTAAGCTGGAATTTGCAAACATTTATTCAAAGGAGAAGACAAGGTAATATGGGCTCTCTGTTAGATCAACAATAATGCATATGAGAACCACTCGACATTTTCATCGTGGTCTTCTCCTTACGACCTAAAGAAAAAGGAAAAGAATTTCAAAGAAACGCACTGAAATATTTTTGGAGTTTTTGTCTTTCTGAAGAAAGTAAAACAAGAACGAGAAAAACTATTTACATGGGAAATCTCCCAACAAGTAAAAGAAGAACGAGAAATCTTTTTAGGTTTTCTTTTAATACTACAACTAAATTAAACTGGAAAGAAAAACTAAAAGGAAGCGGGAACTAATTTTTTTGGACTCAAAGTTTTTCAAACACACAAGAAGAAAGCTAGAAAAAGAAATAAACTAACATGGATAATACAATGAAAAAGTATGAACACCGACAACTGAAATGAGTGTGTGAACATGAATATAATGTCGGTGAGAAATACATACTCCCCCAAGCTTAGGCTTTTGGCCTAAGTTGGTCTAGGGCCACAGCTTGAAATAACCCTCTCCTCGATACTTCGGAGGGTCCTGAGGGTTCCACTGGTTAGCGAGCTCCTATGGCTCCCACTGAAAAACAGGCTTCTGATATGGATCAGGAACTGGTGCTGGCTCAGGTACTGGGGGTTGTACAAGACCCCAGAATCTATAGATGTCCTCGGGCATAATAGTGTACCTGCCTGAACGAATATCGAACAAAGAAGAAGCAGGCAGAGCAATAGTCTCACAAGTACCCTGACTAAATACTAAGTTGTAAAGGAGTCTCTTGTCCTTATCATTCTTAATAAAATCGTGTGCTACCATACTGTTATAGTTCAAATACCTTGTGGGTAGCAGCAATTCCTCCTCCTCCTCATGCCTAATGGGTATCTCAAAATGTTCAACAAGGCGAGAGGCATAGATGCCTCCAAACATAGGACCCTTCGTGCGGTTTGTGTTTAACCGACGAGCAACAATAGCACCCAAACTAAAAGTTCTATCGCAATACAAAGCATGGCGCAAAATAGTAAGGTCCGGGGCACTAAGGCCTCCGCTCTCCCCACGACCAATCAAACATCTCCCAGAAAATAATGAATAATAGCGCAAAATAGGAAAATGTAAGCTAGCCACTCTCGCTTCCGACACCTCTCTCTCTTCCCCTACAGTAGTTTCAGCAATAAAGTCCTCCACGTCTCTAGGACGTGGTTCACTGACGCTGCCCTCATAAGGTAATTTGCAAACATTGCAAAAATTATAAAGTGTCATTTGCTTAGGCACATCATACAAGTAAAAAAATTGCATGAAGGTGTTAGTGAGCAGAAGGTATTGTTCACACTTATCTTGAAGGAAGTCGATGATGCCTGCATTCTCCGCCAAATAATAGAAATCATCATAAATTCCGGCCGCCCTCAAGAATGCATCACTTGGCCATTCACATGGCCGAACCTCTGCCATACGCGAAAGGTTGTACTTGGGCTTCTTCTTCTCCTCATTTTCATTTTCATTTGAATTCTGGCTTGAAGAACCCCTTAACCATCTCTTCATCATTTCTTTCCTTTTTCTCTGAAAAATTCTGAAATTTTTAGTGACTCAAAATAAAAGTGAACAAAACTCAACACGATTAATAACAACTACTCCCACAAGTGTCTAAAGGCTATATCATGCATCAAAACTACTTTGGACCATATAAATTTGACATGCAAGCTCAAGAACAAGGTCACCAAAATAGCAAAAATTTGCAATATATAAAGCACTAGAACAAAAACTAATTGGACCATTGGAGGAGTCACATACCGAAGAACAATCCCCCAAAATAGTTTTGCGAATGGAGTTTTGAGTAAGGAGATCGAAAATGGCAGCAAAATGAGCTAGAACACAGGTTTGAGCAATGGTAGGATTTTTTCTAGAGGAAGACGAAGTGGATGGGTGCTGGAATAAGTGAGGAGGGCCTACGTGGGACCCACAAGCCACCTAGGTGCGCCCAGGGGGGTGGGCGCGCCCTGTGGGCTTGTGGCCCACTGGTGCTGTCCCCTGGTGTGTTTTCAGTGCCAGAAATTCTTAAATATTCCATAGAAATCATACTAAATTTTCAGGGCATTTGGAGAACTTTTATTTTCGGGACATTTTTTTTATTGCACGGATAATTCAAAAAATAGACAAATAATAGTATTTTTGCTTTATTTATTCTAAATAACAGAAAGTGAAAAGTGGGTACAGAGAGTTGTGTTTACTAAATTCATCCATCTCATGTCCATCAAAAGGAATCCGTTAACAAGGTTGATCAAGTCTTATTAACAAACTTCTTCTGAATGACATGAAACCGGAGAATCTTCGTATAACACTAGGTTACCTCAACGGGAATATGCATGTCCCCAACAATAAGAATATCATATTTCTTTTTGACAGTAGGAATAGGGAATTCAAAACCTCCAATAGCAATAGTTGAAATTTTTCCAATAGAATTTATGCAATTAACTTGAGGTTGTTTCTTCGGAAAGTGTACCGTATGCTCACTACCATTAACATGAAAAGTGACATTTCCCTTGTTACAATCAATAACAGCCCCTGCATTATTCAAGAAGGGTCTACCAAGGATGATCGACATACTGTCGTCCTCGGGTATATCAAGAATAACAAAGTCAGTTAAAATAGTAACATTTGCAACTACAACAGGCACATCCTCACAAATACCGATGGGTATAGCAGTTGATTTATCAGCCATTTGCAAAGAGATTTTAGTTGGTGTCAACTTATTCAAATCAAGTCTACGATATAAAGAGAAAGGCATGACACTAACACCGGCTCCAAGATCACATAAAGCAGTTTTAACATAATTTCTTTTAATGGAGCATGGTATAGTTGGTATTCCTGGATCTCCTAGTTTCTTTGGTATTCCACCTTTAAAAGTGTAATTAGCAAGCATAGTGGAAATTTCAGCTTCTGGTATTTTTCTTTTATTTGTAACAATATCTTTCATATACTTAGCATAAGGAGACATTTTTAGAATATCAGTCAAACGCATACACAAAAAGACATGTCTAAGCATTTCAACAAAGTGCTCAAAATCCTCATCATCCTTTTTCTTGGATGGTTTAGGAGGAAAGGGCATGGGTTTTTGAACCCATGGTTCTCTTTTTTTACCATGTTTCCTAGCAACAAAGTCACTCCTATCATATCTTTTATTCTTAGATTGTGGGTTATCAAGATCAACAGCAGGTTCAATCTCCACATCATTATCATTACTCGGTTGAGCATCAACATGAGCATCATCATTAACATTATCACTAGGTTCATGTTCATCACCAGATTGTGTCTCAGCATCAGAAATAGAAATATCATTTGGATTCTCAGGTGTGTCTGCAACAGATTCACTAGAAGCACGCAAAGTCCTATCAGTTTTTTTTTCTTTTTATTACTAGGACTAGGTGCATAAGTATTAATTCTCTGAGAATCTTGTTCAATTCTCTTAGGATGTCCTTCAGGATACAAAGGTTCCTGAGTCATTTTACCTCCTCTAGTCATAACTCTAATAGCATGGTCATTGTTCTTATTATTCATCTCATTTAGCAAATCATTTTGTGCCTTGAGAACTTGTTCTACTTGAGTTTTTACCATGGAAGCATGTTTACTAATAATTTTGAGATCATTAACAGTTCTACACATGTAGTCACCCAAGCAGTCAAGTATATAAGCATTACGTTTTAATTGTCTACTAACATATGCATTGAAATTTTCTTGTTTGACAATAAAGTTATCAAATTCATCCAAGCATTGACTAGCAGACTTATTAAAAGGGATATCATGTTCATCAAATCTATAGAGAGAATTTACCTCTACTACCTGTGTCGGGTTATCAAGTCCATGTATTTCTTCAATAGGTGGTAAATTCTTAACATCTTCAGCTTTAATACCTTTTTCTTTCATAGATTTCTTTGCCTCTTGCATATCTTCAGGACTGAGAAATAGAATACCTCTCTTCGGAGTTGTCTTAGGAGGTGGTTCGGGAAGAGTCCAATCATTATCATTACTCAATATATTATTCAATAATACTTCAGCTTGTTCAACAGTTCACCTGAAAACACAACCAGCACAACTGTCTAGGTGGTCACTAGAAGCATCGGTTAGTCCATTATAAAAGATATCAAGTATTTCATTTTTCTTGAGAGGATGATCAGGCAAAGCATTAAGTAATTGGAGAAGCCTCCCCCAAGCTCTTCTTCAATTTGCATAAAGTTAAATATTTCCTGTAAAGCAGCTTGTTTCTTATGAGTAGGAAAATATTTTTCAGAGAAGTAATATATCATATCTTGGGGACTACGCACACAACCAGGAGGAAGAGAATTGAACCATAACTTAGCATCACCCTTTAACGAGAAAGGAAACAACTTAAGAATATAGTAGTAATGAATTTTTTCCTGATGAGCAAACAGGGTGGCTATATCATTCAATTTAGTAAGATGTGCCACAACAGTTTCAGATTCATAACCATGGAAAGGATCAGATTCAACCAAAGTAATTAACTCAGGATCGATAGAGAATTCATAATCCTTATCAATAACAAAGATAGGTGAAGTAGCAAACTTAGGATCATATTGCATTCTAGCATTCAAAGATTTTTCTTTCCACTTGCATAGTAATTTCTTAAGATCATCTCTATCCTTACAAGCAAGAAAGTCCCTAGCTACCTCTCCATCCATAACATAACCCTCAGGTATATCAGGCAATTCATATCTAGAAGAGCTAGATCTAATGGGTGTTTCAAAGTGTTTAGTTTCAATAATTTCATTAGTTTCAGAAATATCATCAGTTTCAGCATTAACTCTAGCAATTTGTTCATCAAGAAATTCACCCAGTGGCACAGTATTATCAAGCAAAGTATCATCATAAGCATCATGCATAACAGAAGTAGCAACATCAATTACTTGCGACGTATCGGAATGAATAGCAGGTGGTGGTGTCACAAGCTTACTCAAAGCAGAAGGTGAATCAAGTGCAGAGCTAGATGGCAGTTCCTTACCTCCCCTCATAGTAGAGGGAAAAATCTTGGTTTTGTTATCTTTCAAATTCATCATAGTGATCAACAGATATAAATCCCAAGTGACTCAGAGAATAGAGCTATGGTGCCCGGCAACGGCGCCAGAAAAAGGTCTTGATAACCCACAAGTATAGGGGATCGCAATAGTTTTCGAGGGTAGAGTATTCAACCCAAATTTATTGATTCGACACATGGGGAGCCAAAGAATATTCCCAAGTATTAGCAGCTGAGTTGTCAATTCAACCACACCTGAAAGACTTAATATCTGTAGCAAAGTATTTAATAGCAAAGTAGTATGGAAATAACGGTAACGGTGGCAAAAGTAACAATAGCAATTTTGTGATGATTGTAACAGTGGCAACGGAAAAGTAACTTAGCGAAGATCAATATGTGAAAAGCTCGTAGGCAACGGATCAATGATGGATAATTATGTCGGATGACATTCATCATGCAACAGTTATAACCTAGGGTGACACAGAACTAGCTCCAATTCATCAATATAATGTAGGCATGTATTCCGAATATAGTCACACGTGCTTATGGAAAAGAACTTGCATGACATCTTTTGTCCTACCCTCCCGTGGCAGCGGGGTCCTAATAAAAACTAAGGGATATTAAGGCCTCCTTTTAATAGAGAACTGAACCAAAGCATTAGCACTTAGTGAATACATGAACTCCTCAAACTACGGTAATCACCGGAAAGAATCCCAATTATTGTCACCTTGGGGTATGCGGATCATAACACGTAATAGGTGTCTACAATTTGCAAGATAGGACCGAGAACACAAATATACTCGGGCCCTAGTGACAAGCATTAAGCATAACAAAGTCATAGCAACATCAATCTCAGAACATAGTGGATGCCAGGGATCAAACCCTAACAAAACTAACTCGATTACATGACAAATCTAATCCAACCCATCACCGTCCAGCAAGCCTACGATGGAATTACTCACGCACGGCGGTGAGCATCATGAAATTGGTGATGGAGGAAGGTTGGTGATGATGATGGCGATGAATCCCCCTCTTCGGAGCCCCGAATGGACTCCAGATCAGCCCTCCCGATGAAGAACAGGAGGCGGCGGCGGCTTCGTAACGTAAAACGCGATGAATCCTTCTCTCCGATTTTTTTTCTCCCCGAATAGGGTTATATAGAGTTGGAATTAGGGTCCAAGGAGGTCCAGGGGGCCCACAAGCCTGCAGGGCGTGCCCCAGGGGGGTGGGCGCGCCCCCAGGGCTTGTGGCCTCTGGGTGGCCCCCCTCTAGTTGATTCTTGCGCCAATATTTTTTATATATTTCAAAAATATCCTCCGTAAATTTTCAAGTCAATCCGAGAACTTCTATTTCTGCACAAAAATAACACCATGGCAATTCTACTGAAAACAGCGTCAGTCCGGGTTAGTTCCATTCAAATCATGCAAATTAGAGTCCAAAAAAGGGCAAAAGAGTTTGGAAAAGTAGATACGATGGGGACGTATCATCGTCATAATTATTTGCTCTTCTATCGATTGCCCAACAGTAATTTGTTTACCCACCGTATGCTATTTTCTCGAGAGAAGCCACTAGTGAAATCTACGGCCCCCGGGTCTATTTTCTATCATATTGTTTTCAGATTTATTATTCCAAAAACCCAAAAATACCTTGCTGTAATTTTTTTTTCTTTATTTTATTTTATGTTTTTGTCAGATCTATTTATCCAATCTCATATAATTTAATCTATCTCAATACCGAGGAGGGATTGACAACTCCTCTTACGTGTTGGGTTGCAAGTATTTGTTATTTGTGTGCAGGTTCCGTTTATATAGTGTTGCTTGGTTCTCCTACTAGATTGATAACCTTTGTTTCATAACCAAGGGAAATACTTACCGTTGCTGTGCTGCATCATCCTCTCCTCTTCGGGGAAATACCAACACAGATACAAGCAATCAGTAGGCAACTTCGTAGTGTTTGTAGGCAACTTAGAAAAACAATGATCAGCAACTTTACAATATTGTGCATCATCGTAGGAATCTGACCATCAACGACAGGCAATTGAGCAACCACGATAGGCAAGTTGGGATAATGTTAGCAAAATTTATATTTCAATGAACTATTTTGCTATATTACATATGGGTATATTTCAATGAACTTTTTTCAAAGAAATTTTCATGCTATGGGGAGCGACTTTCGTGCTATGTGAAGCAACTTTCGTGTTACGAGAAGCAACTCCCTGCTATGTTCGCCTTCCATGACGCCGGTTCTATTAATGCTCTTTGTAAGTTCGCTACTATGACTGCCAAGTTGCCTAATCTTTTTCCTATGTTGCCTCATGACTAGGGTATACTAACGTTATCCTATGTTGCACCTAGAAAAGATTTTAGCCCAGGAGGTAACTTAGTTTCTGAAGTAGCCAACTTCGACACCATGATGTGCAACTTTCATAGTGTTGTAGGTAACCGAGCATCTCCGGCTAGACAACCACATAGTGGGATGCACATACCTTTGTTTTCGAGGCTGAGGAGCTAATTTTGAGACCGATGTGCGCGATGGACTAAGGCTGGCTTACCGGCAAGCTTGCCGAAGGTAAGTGATGCGAACCAGACGATTGAGGAGGCGTTCCATGACGAGCCAACGCCCCTGCCCCATAGCCACACTTCAATGTTGTCGTGGTTGAAGAGCAGTTGGTGGCACCTGTGTCGGCATTCCGGCGTGCAACACAGGAGGAGTAGCATTACAACCTCTGGCTCCTCGACGAGCACCGGCTCATGGAGGGTCAAGTTGTCGGCGAGCAAGCGAACTATGATGTCGTCACGGTCATGGTCGCGGAGGATCCAGGCTTCCTGAATTGTGCGTACACCCGCAAATGATGGTGATTGTGCGTACTGCGGGCAAAGCGAGATGCCCTCTTCGTGGACATCGACGTGGTGGTGCAGGAAGAGGAGGCACATGCGACCGTGGACATTGCCAACTCTGTGTCGGCCGCGCCGCCACTGCGGTTGGTACGGTGGACAATGGCGAGGAAGAGTAGAACATGGAAGGGCGCCACGACTTTGGTCTCATGAAGGCCACTGCCCACGCCTTGTCGGGGGCTCACAATCGGTGAGCTTGCCTAACATGAGGAAGACATGTCATGGGACACGGACGCCGCCACGGCCAATGATCATTTAGACTAGGTTAAAAAAAGTCTAGTCTGCTATAGTTTAGTTGATATGGTGAAAATGTAATAGGTTTGGTTCGGTTTAGATTAAAATCATCGTGTTTGCATGAAAGTTGTCTAGTTTGTTCAAATTCGCATCGAAATGTTTGCGGACACAGTTGGATCACCGGCTTCTCGTATCACTGTCCAAGCCGTGTCTATTTTAGCGGTCCGTGTTGGAGATGTCCTATTTTAGGGGTCCGCGTTGGAGATGCCCTAAGTTGTAAAATTTTGTCTTTTAGTGACACTTCTAATTTGTTGACTATGTGCGTTAAGTTGTGAGTAATCCAGTCTTGAGCCAAACTTATCAAATTAATGCTGCTCTTCCGCCACTCACAAGCATAAACAGCCCTCACACGTGCAGCTATACGTGGCAGAATGATGTAGCTCTGAAATAAGATACGAAGGAACGACACTCGAATCGCTCAGCGGTGGGTGTATGGTTTCTGTGTATGGACACGAAGTGGTAGTTTTGGCAGATTTTTCTAATCCGATGTAACGCTTTTCAAACAGTCGTTGGTTGTGCTTGCCGTTTTCGGAAACTGCGGAGAGCTACGCGTTTAATCCTTCTGCTTACATCAAGCGCTGAGATCGACGGTAGGGCGTCGGGCGCCCACTAGCCGTGCCCTATGTACATAGGCTATAATCCTCTCGAAGCGGAAGAAGCCCCATGACGCCGGCCAAAGCGGTTACTGGGCCTCGCTTCTCACGGGGCCAGCATGGGACGCATCCTTGAGACCGTCGACTCGAGGCCAGCTGCCAGCGAGTTCGAAGAGGACGACCCTCCTGCTGCTTGGTTACGTGCAGTCAACCGAACCCGAGAAGCAGACAAGGGCAAATGTCATGGTACAGATCCTAGCGTGCTCTACGCTGCCGCCGAACGGCGTTCATATGGACGATACTCCCGGGGTCCAACGACGCTGGCGTGATGGGACCTGGAAGATGAAGTGGCAGGGGTCGTTTGGCTGCGTGGAGAAGCGAGAGGGCCAAAATAAGATCACAGGAGGGAGGAGTTTGCTGGCAGCCGGGAGGAGCACTCGTGGCCTCCGCCCTGATGTGGCAGGGCATGTCCTAGGCGGTAGGGAGCAACGCGTCGGTGGCGACATGCCACAACTACACATCACACACGAGTCTCGGTGTCTAAGAGGAACTCGAACATGCCACGCCGACCCAAACTATACACGCATGTCCATTTGAGTCGAAACGGACACAATTTAATATGTTGATCAAAACGGACGAGTGTCCGCTTTTTGTCCACACGCAACCCATTTCAGTCCCAAATTTGAGTCGGGTTTGCATCAGTGCAGACAGAGAGCGGACGTGCGCGACGCCCACCCTCGTCCTCCCCTTGGCCCGTCAATCGGTGGCACATTGGCCATTTTCCCGCCCCTCTCCCATCGACACCAACACACACGGCCACCACCACCCTCGCCGCCGTCCCTAGTTCCGGCCAGTTGGACATTGCCCAGGCCGCCGCCCGCACCCACAACCCCCTCCCCCTAAGCAGCACGCCTCACCCGACAGCCGCTCTTGTCGCCGTCGTTGCACCCCGACGACCCCGACACCCCCCTCGCCTCTGCCACCGCCGACAACCCTCCAAGCTCGGCGTCCTCGCTCGCCGGTTACCGCCATGGTCGTCTCCACGCCGACAGGCTTGCTTCCTGGTCTGCGAGAGATGTAGGGTTCTCCACGCCGACAGGCATGCTTCCTGGTCTGGGAGAGATGCAGAGTTCTTCACTGGCTGGCTTCTACATCCATGCCCATAAGGTGTTCGACGTTTCACCCGCAAGGTACAACTGGATAGTGGCGATGAGTACTTTTTCAACAACTTCATTCGCTATTCAGATGATTCGTTGTCCGACGATGAGGATATTGTGGTTGCTACTTTTGGTCGTCCATGAGCACATTAGTAGGCAGCGACCGGTGTTTAGGGGCTTGATCCCGGGGCATACTCCGGCATTGAATCGCAAAAGAGAGAGCGGCAATTGCCTACTCTGGAAGGACTACTTTGAGTCTACTAACCCACTCTTCAAACACAACCTATTTCGGGCCACTTCCGGATGGCTAGGCATATGTTCA
The DNA here is from genome assembly GCA_036873465.1 of Thinopyrum obtusiflorum. Lineage (NCBI taxonomy): Eukaryota > Viridiplantae > Streptophyta > Magnoliopsida > Poales > Poaceae > Thinopyrum > Thinopyrum obtusiflorum. The sequence goes on from JAAAWM010011603.1 coordinate 79,422, forward strand.
ATCGTATCCGAGAGGGGGTGTTGGTGTATGATAACTATTTCAAATGCAAGGAGGATGCCCTGGGGAAGGTTGTCTTCTGCTCTTCTCAGAAATGCACTGCATCTATTTGGATGCTTGCATACGGAATACCCGGTGATCTTGGTGATGAGTATGTCCGCATACGCGAGTCCACATGCCTAGAATCCATGTAAAGGTTCTGCAAGGCTGTCGTAGCAGTATGTGGCACGGAGTACTTAAGAGAACCAACTGTTGCAGATATATCCTGGTTGTTGGCGATCAATGCCGATATGGGCTTTCTAAGGATGCTTGGTAGCATAGATTGTATGCACTGGGAGTGGAAGAACTGCCCTTCTGCTTAGCAGGGGCAGTTTAGGGCCATGAGAAAGCTTGCACTGTCATACTTGAGGACATGGCTTCACAAGATCTCTGGATTTGGCACTTTTTCTTCGGCATGGTCGGCTCTCACAATGACAACAACATGCTTTAGCGCTCTCCGGTCTTCACAAGGCTTGTAGAAGGCAGCTGCCCAGTGGTCAATGTTGAGATCAATGGCCACCACTACAACAAAGGATACTACCTAGCTGATGGTATCTATCCTCAGTGGACTACTCTTGTCAAGACAATCTCCAACCCCATAGGAGAGAAGAGGCAGAGATTTGCCCAAGAACAAGAGAGTGCTAGAAAGGATGTGGAGCGTGCTTTTGGGTTGTTCAATCTCGATGGGCCATCGTTTAGTATCCTGCTAGAACTTGGAGAATCAAGAAATTGTGGGAGGTGATGACTGCTTGTGTGATCATGGACAACATGATCGTAGGGACGAAATCTTCAATCAGGGGTTTCAATTTCAGGGGGGAAATGTAGTGCCTGAGCATGGAGGAGCGGCAACTTTTGCACAGTTCACCAAATTTTATCATCAAATGCGTGATTGGGAGACTCGCATTCAACTACAAGATGATTTGGTTGAGCATATGTGGCCTCACCTAGGAAACCAATAGATGTATGCCCTATTTTTTCTTTCAAATGTATTTGTGACAATTCAAATTTTATTTGGTTTGTAAATATGAGATTTTATTTAAGATATGAAACTCCGATATTTGTACTTGGTTGAATTGATGTGAACTTTGGGCAATGTTTTTGATATGTACGGAAAAAGAGAAAGCAAAAATATGGTCGCGCGAACAAAAAATGCATCGGCGCGTTGGGTGCGCTACCAACCCAAACACGAACGGGGCAGACAAAAGCCTGAAACGCCAACCCAAACTGGAAAAACCCGCGCCCATTTGGGTCGGTGCGTTGGAGTTGCCCTAACATCCCGAATGAGGGGATGAAATAAAACAACCCAAATACACTATCATCGTGATCAATACCATAGAGACAAGTACCTCCACCCAAGCCCAAGCAGATCTGAGACCTTTGTCTAAACAAGGATGGAGTACTCACTGCCGCCGTGTTCGATGAACACGACCTTCTTGTGCTCACCTGCATGTGCACGTGACACCGACGTGCTCCAGATTGTAACACCCCCTTGTATTAAACCCTGTGACACTCTGTAAATTATGCCAAGTCATCCTCATTTGCCGAGTCTAATCATTTTGGTTTGACATCCAATTCAAAATTCAAATCTGGAATTCAATCCAAAGTCAAAGTGCAAAATAAAGTTGCACCAAAAATTCTGGAAAAATGTCCATCTTTTTGCAAATAATCCAAAACAATGGTTGTTAAGGAAAACAACATCACCATCAACTTGATTTGGGCCAGGGTATTTAATACAGTGCCAAACAACATTTTTAAATGCCCAAAACATTTTTGAAAATTCCAAAAATGTTCAAATAATGCCCAAACCATTTTCTGAGAATGCAGAATATTCCAAAGTATTTATGTGGCTAAGTTCCATGTTTTTACCAAATGGTTTGTCTGCTCATTGTAATACCAAAAGCCTATGTAAAATAACAGCAGAGATTAAAATGGAAAAAGTCCTATACAACTACTGTGGACTGGGCCTAAGTGCACAGTGCACCGGCCCAGCCCACCGAGGCCCCTCTCCCTCCTCCCCTCTCTCTCCAACGCCGTGTCAACGCGCGCGTGGCCGCGCCGGCGCCGACCGGCCAAACGGCGACACCGCGGCGCCTCCACCGACAGCCCCGACGCGCGAGGGGATAAGCACCCCCAGCACCCTCCCCCCTGGACCTCTCCTCACTCCTCCCCTCCTCAGATAGCCTCTCCCCCTCTCTTCTTCCTCGGTTCCGAGCGGAACCGAGCGCTCCCGCCACCGTTCGACCATCGTCATCACCACCACCGTCGACGACAGGCCACGACACCGTGTCTGGTGTGCACGCCGTGCTCGACTCCCCCCCCCCCCCCCCCCCCCCCCCCCCCCCCCCCCCCCTTCTCGCCCGTGCTGTACTCCGCGGATCTCGTCGCCGGCGAGTATCCGGTGGCGCATTTGACTCAGGACCTTGTCCAGCGCGCTCACCGCAACGCATAGGCCACAGCTAGCCCCTCGCTATGCTCGCTAGCGCTCGGCTTCGTCGTTTCCATCGTCGCCCGAAGCCGCCGTCCGCCATGGCCGCCGTAGAGCTCAGCTCCGGCCTCCCCTGCTCGCTCCGACCACGTAGGGCGACGTGCGGCTCCGCCAGCTCTCGAACGCGCCCTCCCGCGCTTGAAACGATGTCCTGTAGCCAATTTCCGAGCACCTCCGCCGCGCGCCGCCGCGGAAATGGTCGCCGGAGCGACTCCGGCGCCGTTCCGGCATCGCCGACGTGGCGTGGGTGGCCCCCGCGTCCTGTGTCGCTGACCGCAGGGCCCCACGGGCCCAGTTGACCAAGACAACTGCCCACGTGGCGGCCACTGCTCACTGACGAGCGGGCCCCACCGCTTTTAATTAACAATTACCGCTAAAACTTAATTAGTTAAAAACTAATAGTCACAGACATGTGGGGCCCCTAGCCTAATTAACCTCTGTTAATATAATTTAGATTCGGTTAAGCTCACAGAGGCTGACATGTGGGTCCCACTGGACCCACAGGTCAGGTTTGACTAGTCAGCGGGACTGTTGACCTGCTGACGTCATGCTGACATCACTCCTGACGTCATTAATCTTTTTCTGTTAATATAGATAATTCCAGAAAATACATTAATCTTTGAAAATTCATATCTTTTAATCCGTAACTCCGATGGAAAAACTTTGTACATGAAAGTTGCTCAGAATTTCGAGACGAATCCGGATACGCGGTCCGTTCGTCTGTCACACGTCCCTAGCACCGCGAACACGCAACCGTTCCCCCTCTTTTCATCTGTCCGAAATACCGGACACCGGGGATACTTTCCCGGATGCTTTCCCCCTTCACCTGTAACGCGTAGCACTGCGATAGAACACCGCTAGATTTGCGTGTTGTCCTATCATGTACCTGTTGCCTTGTATTTATACTGTTTCTTCCCCCCTCTTCTCTTCCGATAGACCCCGACGTCGCCGTAGCTCCCGAGGCCGACGCCGCACAGGAGCCCGGCGATCCAGTTGCTGACCTTGCCCTTGCCGCCGAGCAACCAGGCAAGCCCCACTTTTGATCATCTCGATATCGCCTATTCTAAATATCTCCTGCTTGCATTAGAATCTTGCTACTGTTACTGCTTTTCCTATATCTGCTGCATAGCCTGTTTATTGTAACCTGTTGTTGGTACCTGCCTGTTACCCTAAACTGTTTATTATAGACTGGGTAGAGCCTCTTTAGTGACCCCCACTTTATCCCGACTGCCCCGCTGGAGTTTCAGAAGACCCGTTCAACGGGACCGAAGATCAGACCCCGCACCGCACCTCACGCTCCTCTTTGTTGCCCGACACTACTGGGTTACCGTCGCGTGCCGAGGGTGACTCCTCTTAGCACGTTTGATGATAACCTTGTGGGTTAGTTACTCGGACGTGGTAAGTGAGGGTGATTTCCTCCTACACCACCCCCGATACCGACATCGTCGTGCAACTCCTCAAGTGTGGACTTCGAGGGTGAATCCTCTTCCGTTCACCTTGACGGTAACATCGAGCGGGAATTCCGTCGAGGGTGATCTCCTCAGGATTCCCCTTGATACGGTGGCCACACGGACGCCTTACATAACTGTTACTTGAGAAGGCGGGTCGACCCCGAGGGGTACCCGCGAGAGATGGATAGATACCCCTGATTATTCCACGAGGCGTGGCCGGGCATTCTTAGCCCTTGCCGCAAGTCCTTGAGACGGGGCGACGGGGTCACATCTTTCGTGAGTCTCTGCTCGTTACCGCAAGCCACTAGGACATAACCGATTTGGATATATGATCCGAGCCGGCCTCTGGTCGGATAGCACTAATCATCACGTGGGCATAGTATGGGCGTTCTGCGTCGTATACATTAGCCGAAAGCTCTGTCAGACGTCCAGATCAGCCGTGCGGCATGGAGTGATTGGCGCCACCCATGTACAGAGGTGGTGCTTGGATCTGGGCCATGCACGCAACGACCCGGAGGGCGAGGGGCGATGGCCCAAGACCCCCTTGCGCTTAGGATATAGACCGACGGGGACCTCTCTGCTGAGCTGTAGGTAGGGTTGCGGCGTATTGTTTGGCCGAGGGCGGGCATGACCCAGGAAAGTGTGTCCGGCCGGAGTTAAGCAAGCGTGATGGGTAAGTTGGTGCACCCCTGCAGGGAAGAACACATCTATCGATAGCCGGTCCTACGGTAAAGGACACTCGGAGTTGTATCCCGATCGATACAGCTAGTTGATACTTGGATATGTGGCTCCGGGATCGCTTTCTCGCAGGGAGTCGAGGAAGGATCTCTGGGCGAGACTGATACTTGACACTACTGTTACTTTACATTATGTTACTCTACACCCCTCTATTGCTGCAAGACGATGGAGCTGATGAAGATGCTAGTCTTCGATAGGACTAGGCTTTTCCCCTCTATTCTGGCATTTCTGTAGCCCAGTCCACATATACAGCCTCCTTTTGATAATGTTGCATATGTAGTGTAGATCCTTGCTTGCTGGGTAATTCGCAGTACTCACGGTTGCTTTGTTTTCCTTTTCCTCCCTTATCAGCTGTTGTGACCAGTTGACGGAGCCCCTGAGATCACTCCCCGCCGACGACCATTCCTACCACCCCGAGGAGGTTGCTTCTTCGAGAAGGCCGACGACCAGGAGTAGGATTGGAGGGTCCCAGGCAGGAGGCCTGCGCCTTTCGATCGTAGATTTTGTTTTGCCCCGCCTTCTTGTGGGCCTTTCTGTCTTTCTTTATATCTGTACTCAGATATCTGACGCTTCCGCTGTTGCTTGTTGTCATCAAGCTTTGTATTCGAGCCCTCGAGGCCCTGGCTTGTAATAAATGCTTGTATGACTTTGTTTATGTTTTAGAGTTGTGTTGTGATATCTTCAAGTGAGTCCTTAGGCTTGATCGTGTGCATTTGCGTGTATGATTAGTGCACGATTAAGCCGGGGCGTCACAGGTTGGTATCAGAGCCGACTGCCTCTAGGACATCCCCTTTCCGACTCCTTGGCCGAAGTTGAGTCTACAGGTCCAAAACTGTTTTACTAACAGGGCTGTGTGGCTTACGGGCCCACGTCGCCAACTGGGTGGTATTAGCATCTTTTATTCCTCGTCTTTGCTCTGGGAACTCTGATCTCCCTTCCTTTCGGGTTAATGATTTTACTGACTCTAACATTAGGTTCTCGTAATCACATCCACCCGGAGTTCTGAAAATTTTCCCCCCCTTGCTTCAAGATTGTGGGCCAGGTTTTGCTACAGGAACCTTTTATCGAGGGCACCCTGTGTTGTCACTTGCAGATACCTCGCCCCAATAGTTTTCTCCGACGTTGATGTAGCCTTTGCTACGTCTCGTTGTGTACTTCCTTACCGCGAGCCTGCGCGCCGCCTAGTTGTCTAGCCTTCCCCTTTCAGCCGTCGTAATGCCGGATTATAACCGAGACTATGTGTGTGGATCCGAATGTCTGCTGTGACTATGATGAAGTAACTATTGCACTTCCTTCTGTTGTGCGTCTTACTTCATGAATGATTCCATGCACCTGCAATTTTGCTGGCTAAGCTGACCCTGTTGATTTGGCAGGATGGCTGATGATCCCCCGCCTCCACCCTATATTGCTGAGATGATGCAGCAGTTTGAACTCAACCGTCAGCAATTTGAACTCAACCGTCAGTTTATGACCGGAGTATTGGCTCAACTCCCAACTCAGAATGCTCAGCAACAGTCTTCTCCAATAACTCTGTCAGAATTCGTGCGCCTCAACCCGTCTGTTTACCGCAGCTCCACCAATCCTATGGATGCTGATGACTGGCTTCGTGACATCACGTTTGAGATGGAGTCAGCTAATGTGGCACCTGACAGTTATGTCACCTTTGCGACGTTTCACTTGAAGGGTCCAGCTGCTCAGTGGTGGGAAAGCCACAAGAGTATGTTGCCTGCTGAATCTGTACCCACTTGGCAGGAATTTCAGTCCACTTTTCGTGCACGGTACATTCCTCAAGGTCTGATCGACCAGAAGAAGCAGGAGTTTCGTAAACTCACAGAGGGCACAATGACTGTGGATGAATATCAGAGGAAATTTCTTGAATTATCCCGCTATGCTAAACATGACGTCGACACTGACGCCCACAAGCAGGAGAAATTCCGTGAAGGCCTGCATCCTGACATAGAGCTAGCACTTGTGGTTCATGACTGCGCAGACTTTGCGACGCTTGTCAGTTTAGCCTACCAAGTTGAAACTGGTCTTGCTAAGTGCCAGGAGTCGCTCAAACGCACTCGTGAAGTTGGCCCATCTTTGGGTCTGCCTGTTCAGAAACGTCGAGTGTGAATTCCGCACAATGTTCATCACCGACCTGCTCCAACACCAAGGCCATCCTATGTTGCACCTCGTCTGCCTCCACCACCAAGGCAACTGGATAGTGGTAGTGGACAGCTCAACGCTATGGCTCCTTCCCATAATGATGGTTTATGCCGCAAGTGTGGACAGCCAGGGCACCGTACTGTTAACTGTCGCCCGGATCAGTCGCGGAATACATCACATCCTACGAATGGTCATAAAAAGAGCCGTCGAAGACATTCTTCCAGGAACGCTGATGCCAGACCACTTGCTAGCCAGCTTGTTCAAGTCAACCATGTCAAGATTGAAGAAGCTCGACAGGACCCCAGAATCGTGATGGGCACCCTTCTGGTAAATTCAATCCCAGCTTCAGTCCTCTTTGATTCTGGAGCATCGCACTCTTTCATGTCCGAAAGTTTTGCGCGAAACCATGATATACCATTCGAACAGATGTCCACTCCATTAGTAATCCAGTCACCCGGGGCTAATTGGCAAACTACCAGGGTAAGTCACGGCAACCACATTGTGATTGGAGGATTGATGTTCCCCGTTTCTCTCATTGCTCTCAAGACCTCCAACATAGACATTATTCTAGGTATGGACTGGCGGAAGTCTCATAAAGCATTGATTGACTGTGGCACTGAAACAGTCCGCATCACACAACCTTCTGGCCAGATAGTCAGATACTCAGCTCGAACAGTTCAGAATGCCGAGAGTCAGATTTATCTTCTGAATGCTCTGAACGCTTCTCCTCTTGAAGGCATCGAGAACATTCCAGTTGTCCGTGATTTCCAGGATGTCTTTCCGGAAGAACTTCCAGGAATTCCCCCTGTAAGAGCTGTCGAGTTTGTCATCGACTTGAAACCGGGCACTACCCCTATTGCGAAGCGTCCCTATAAGATGCCTCCGCACCACCTTCTCGAGCTGAAGGAAGAGATCGATAAGTCACTTAAGAAGGGTTTCATCCGCCCTAGTTCCTCTGCTTGGGGAGCACCTTCACTCTTCGTCAAGAAGAAGGATGGCACGAATCGGTTGGTTCAAGATTACCGACCTATCAACCAAGCTACAATTCAGAACAAGTATCCCCTTCCCAGGATCAACGATCTGTATGATCAACTTGCTGGTTCCTCAGTATTCTCCAAGCTTGATTTGAGATTGGGATACCACCAGATCCGAGTTCGCGAAGAGGATATTCCGAAGACAGCATTCGTTTCTCGCTATGGCTCCTATGAGTACACTGTCATGTCTTTCGGCTTAACGAATGCTCCGGCCACCTTCTCCCGGTTAATGAACTACATCTTCATGGATTACCTCGACAAATTCGTCGTGGTATATCTGGATGATATTCTGGTTTATTCGAAGAATGAAGAAGAATATGCCGAACATCTTCGGCTTGTACTGGAGAAGCTGCGTGAACACCAACTGTATGCCAAGTTTTCCAAGTGCGAGTTCTGGTTATCCGAAGTGACATATCTCGGCCATGTGATATCGAAAGATGGCATTGCCGTTAACCCAGAACGAGTTCAGGCTATTCTTGAATGGACTCCATCGAAGAATGTCAAGCAAGTCAGAAGTTTTCTCGGCCTTGCTAGCTATTGCCGTCGCTTTGTCGAGAATTTCTCAAAGATTGCTAAGCCTCTGACTGATCTGCTTCACAAGGGCGTTAAGTTTGAATGGACAGAAAAGTGTCAGGAAAGTTTTCAAACACTCGAAGACAAGCTGACATCTGCCCCAGTACTTGCTCCTCCAGATACTCGCAAAGACTTTGTGATCTATTGTGATGCATCCCGTGAAGGATTAGGCTGTGTCCTAATGCAAGAAAGAAAGGTGATCGCATACGGCTCTCGTCAGTTGCGCCCGCATGAAGAGAACTATCCGATACATGATCTAGAACTAGCTGCTGTCATCTATGCACTGCAGTTGTGGCGACATTACCTCCTCGGTAATCATTGCGAGATCTACACGGATCATAAGAGTCTGAAGTACTTGTTCACCCAACCCTCTCTGAACCTCCGTCAGCAAAGATGGATGGAGGCCATTGCAGACTATGATTTGGGTATATCTTATACCCCTGGCAAGGCTAATGTAATGGCTGATGCCTTGAGCCGCAAATCATATTGTTGTGAACTTGAAGTCCAGCTAGAGCAACCACTTCTGTATGAAGAGGTTCGGAAGCTAAATCTCGAGATAGTTCCTCAAGGGTACTTAAACACCTTGGTTGTTGAACTAGATCTTGAGAAAGCTGTTAAGAGTGCACAAGCTAAAGATGCTGAAATTGAACTCATGAAGAAAGATCTTCACCTGGAAAAGTACAGGGATTTCTCACTGTCTGAAGATGGAACCTTGTACTTCAGAGACCGCATTGTCGTACCTCGCTTCGAGCTTATGACTGACAAGGTCATGAAGGAAGCACACGATACGCCACTGTCTATTCATCCGGGTAGCACCAAAATGTATCGTGATCTTCGCCAGAGGTACTGGTGGTCTAGAATGAAGCAGGACATCGCTCGCTATGTTGCGGAATGCGATGTTTGCCGTCGTGTGAAGGCAGAACATCAGAAGCCTGCCGGAATTCTGCAACCGCTCCCTATTCCTCTGTGGAAATGGGATAAAGTCCAGATGGATTTCATTACTGGTCTTCCAAGGTCTCAGAAGGGTCACGATGCTATTCTTGTCGTCGTCGACCAGCTTTCCAAAGTTGCACACTTTCTGCCTGTCAAGGAGACTATCACTGCTAGTCAGTTAGCAGAGTTGTATATCTCCAGAATTGTATCACTCCACGGTATTCCGAAGGAGATCAGTTCAGACCGTGGCGGTCTTTTCACCTCAAAATTCTGGAAAAGTTTCCAAGCAGCAATGGGAACTCATATCACCTGGAGTTCAGCTTATCATCCCCAGTCCCAAGGCCAAGTTGAACGAGTAAATCAAGTGCTTGAAGACATGCTTCGGGCTTGCGTTATTTCATTCGGCAAGAAGTGGGAAGAATCTCTCCCGTATGCCGAGTTCTCATATAACAACAGCTATCAAGCCAGCTTGAAGATGGCCCCCTTTGAAGTGCTCTATGGCCGTAAATGTCGAACCCCTCTAAATTGGTCAGAAACTGGGGAACGACCACTCGTGGGACCGGATATTATCCAACACGCTGAAGAACAAGTTCGTATCGTTCGAGAAAATCTCAAGGCGGCTCAGGACCGTCAGAAGAGCAATTATGATCGCAAGCGATGGGGTCTGACTTATCAACCTGGTGATCAAGCTTACCTTCGAGTCACTCCTATGAAGGGCACCCACCGTTTCGGGATCAAGGGCAAGTTAGCTCCCCGCTACATTGGTCCTTTCTGCATCGTGGCTAGACGTGGTCAGGTGGCTTATAAATTGGAGTTGCCGCCACAATTCTCTCATATCCACGACGTCTTCCATGTGTCCCAGCTTCGAAAATGCTTCAAGGAATCTCCACACCGTGCAGTGGATCACGAGATGCTCGATTTGCAAGATGACCTATCTTATAAGGAGCATCCGATCCGCATTCTCGATGAAGCTGAGCGTCGAACCCGTCAGAAGGTTACCAAGTTCTTGAAAGTGCAGTGGTCG